>PVIR01005175.1:0-10013 GCA_004026965.1 Petromus typicus
TAAGTGAAATAAATAGGTCACAGATAGATACATATCGCATCTTTTCTCTGGTATGAGAAAATGAAGATGTAAATGAGTCCTAGCATTGTATGTTATATATTGTGAAATAGAAAACGCTCAATGTAAAATAAGGTGAAAGGGGACAATGTTGAGATTGTAACAAAAAAGTAAGGAAACAAATTTTATATATATGGGGGGGGTGGTACGGTGGGTGGGGCTATGGGAAAAAATGAGAATTAAGTTGTGTCTTATACTGGTACAAATCCCCATTATGGAGTGCAATCATGATGTGTATATTTAATGTACCAATAAAGATTAAAAAAAAAAAAGCAGTGAAGTGCAAAAGAAAATGTGAGAGAATAGCAATTCCAATCAAGTTCTTAGCATTTCAAATTGACATAAGACTTGACAGTGATTTGTTAGCATAATGTGGCATAATATTCTATTTACCTATTGTGGGAAAATAAATAGAGCTGTCCATGACATTATCCATTTTTTGTGGTTCAAATCATGTGACTAAATTTCTTTCATCTGTCTCTTAAACACAATACACAATCCTGGACATTTTGCCCCTAGACTGTAATAATTTACCCTCATTGTCTCAATTTTTGTCCAAAACTTTTTAATGTGAGTCTGGATATCTTTCTCTATAATAGGCAAAAAAAAAAAAAAAAAAAAAAAAAAAGAAGCCTGGTGAGTATATATGGTTTGTTCTATGGACACTTTCTTCTACAGGTATATGTACTTCCAAGTGCACATATTTTCATTGCATTTGTAATTATATATTTTCATATATAAGACCGATTGTCTATAAATGAATATAAGGATGTTATTTAAGTGTTCATATTCTAAATGTATTAATCCCAAAATTTTAGTAAGTAGATGAAATTTGTTTGAGGTGAAATATTTTGTACAAATTGTAGCTGGAATTACTTAAAAATTTTTACAACATGAATATATACAGTAGACTCATGCTGTGGAAATATGTACAGTTTATTAGATATTTATGGGAGGTTATCAAATATCTATCATTAGAACATATTTCTAGAGGCATGTTGTGTTTCAGGTAAAGGAAAAATCAGCATAGATATCTGACATTTAATAATATCAGAGGAGCTTCAGTTAGAAACAAGCTTGAAGACATTTGTTAGTATCAAGAGCAATAATTCAAAGATGGAATTCCAATGAGGAACAGTGACAAGTACCTAAATTCACAGAGGAAACAGAAAAATGCATGGAAAATGAAGCTGGGCCACCAGAAGCCTAATGGACTTTGGTTTTGAAGCCTGATAAATTTTTGCAAGTCTCCCTTCAATGAGGTTGAGTTTTGTTTATCACTAATAGAGAAAACTAAAGGCATGAGAATATACATCCTGCTCTCTCAGGGCCTGGCTTAGGTGGACACAGAGTACTGGGAACATTTCTAATTGCAACAGCTCCTGCATCTGATATCTGGCACAGGAGTGTGGAGAAGCAGCCATACTTTTTCTCCTCCAGCAATTATAGAAAGGGGAGAGGAAGAGTGGGAAGGGATATCTAACAAATCTGGGACTATGACAGGATAGTGTTAGCTGGAAAGTCTTCAAGGAAACAAATTTCTCTGTTGGTACCAAATGTTCTGACCGTAGTCCATTTTTTATTCATGTATCTTTTCTTATTTATAAAACTAGCTAGTATTTAAAATTCAAATTATGAGGGAGAGAGGCAAGATGCAGCTTGTGTTTATCTAAAATATAAGTGAGATTTACTTTCAAAAAGCAAATCTCTGAATAAGAGATTGGTTTTATTCTTAATATCTATTTATATGAGTATAGCTACTGTTATTGGAAATTGTAATACCAGATCATAAAACAGGCATTGTGCATGAAAGATTTAATTAATCTTCACAAAAATCTTAATGTGGAAGTCATAGCTAGCTTTTTTATATTTTACTAATGAGGAATCAGAACTCTAGTGAAGTTGAAAATCTTTATCAAGAATACATGATTAATGAACTGTAGAACTGAGATTTAATCTCAGGACTGCCTGATCCTAAAACCTAGGCCATTTCTATCTAATCTTACTGAGAGCTACATATATATTATATATGCTCTAATCCAAATGACCATATAATTTATCTGATATTCATTATTTATAATAGATATTTTTGTCTTGGCAAAATGCTAATTAAATATGACAATGTGCATAAATCAGTTCTATCCCAAATAAATTGGGACATGCAGTCGCCCTAACTGTGTAATGAGTTGAGATTGAGTAAGATTGTGTAATATGTCTACCTGTAGTATACTTTGCAAGAATTGGAGCTATTACCTCATCTGCATTTATAAAATGTAGATGGTATCCAATTGGCAAGAATTATTCATCACAAATGGTTGATTTCCTGCCTTTGCTCAGATTTGTATAAGTGACCCAATTATAATCAAGAACGGCGGAGCACAAAATGTAACCGTGCAATCACCAACGTGGATCTCAAGCTCGGATGTTTCTCTGATATTAAATGCAAGTCGGAAAGAGGACAGAGAGTAAATGAAGTATTTGCACTTCATCATTTCTGAAAAACTGATAGTACTACTCTTTATCTCATAAGATTAGTTCCTCACATTTCCTGTCTTAGAATATCTAGGTAATCTAAAGATACACCAGTGTAAGAATAAGAAGAAAGCCTGATAAGTACAGTGCAATTACAAATGCTGTAATATATATGAAAATAAGACTGTTCTTGTTGAGTAGTAGTAGTTTGTCATCAGCACACTGCTCTTACTCCACTCTCTGCTGGCTTCTTACAGGAGAGATTAGAGTGCTCTGGCTACCTGGTTTCAATCACCAGATTTATGTCTTCTAGGGCCATGGGGATGCTTGAGAATGTCATTTTCTCTCTCCAGATCTCTGAAAAAAGGCATGAACTCAGCAAAGAGAAGGTCAGTGATCTAGAAAACAGAGTGTTGAGACTACTCTGACCACAGGTTCTAGGACACTGACCAAACAGGAATCTCCTAGCCTGTGGTCTTTACCCTATCAAATGCTCATCAACAGAAATAGGTGCAACATTGTGAATATAACTAGATTTTATTAACCCTAATGATTGCCACAAACCCAGAATTGTTATGGAAAAATTTGACAGATATACTGGTGGGAGTGTGAAAAGTAAGCAATCTTTTTTTTTATCTTTATTGGTACATTAAATATACACATCATGATTGCACTCCATAATAGGGATTTGTACCAGTATAAGACACAATTTAATTCTCATTTTTTCCCATAGCCCTACCCACCCTACCACCCCCCATATACATAAAATTTGTTTCCTTACTTTTTTGTTACAATCTCAACATTGTCCCCTTTCACCTTATTTTACATTGAGCGTTTTCTATTTCACAATATATAAAAAACAAAGTAAGCAATCTTCTTAAAATATTCTTCCCTTGAATAGCACACCAAAAAGAAAGTCCTTGTTTCCAAATTCAACCTGTCATGGAGTTCCACAGTACTACTGACACACATACTGATACTAGGCTACATCTTCTTACACTAGTCGTGTGGCATCACTAAAGGAGAGGTCGATAAGGAACTTAGTGTCTTTCAGGTTTTCTTTAGTAGCAAATTTTAATAACCTTAAAGGCAATTTGTACCAGTCCATGTTTAAATCAATCCATTTCTCATTATATGTACAGGAACATGTAGGTGCATGTATTCCAGCTATGTAACAGCCGTGTGTGTGATCTCTCCAGATGATTAAAAAACAGGAGAGATTTTTTTTTTGTCCATGTGAGTCCTGTGATGGGTTTCAGGATTCAAATTCAATGAAATACTGTGACAGAGTAAATTCTAAAAGGTTTCTATATGTCTGTTTTCCATGCCATGATATTTTTATATGTTGAATATAAACTTCATGAGGATAGGGATTTTTTTTTGTCACTTTCCTTCCTAGCTATATCCTTATGCCTAGAAGCCTTATAAAATATAGAAAGTGGCCAATTAGTATCTGTTAAAAAAAACTTTGTATTTCTCTAATGTCTAGAGATGTTGAAGAATTTTTATGTATTCATTAGCCATTTTTGCTTTTTCTTCTGTGAAATGTCTGTTCATTTCACATGCCCATTTCTTGATTGAGTTTTACTTTGAGTGATCTAATATTTCTGAGTTCTTTATATATTCTAGATATTAGTTCTGTAAGGAGTTTCTGGCCACAGACTTTTCCCGTACTGTAGATGGTCTCTTCACTTTACTTACTGATTCTTTTGCTATATAGACGCTTTTTAATTCAGTGTAATTCCCTTTGCTGATTCTTTCTGTTGTTTCTTGTGCAATTGTGGTTCTGTTTAGAAAGTTCTTTCCTATATCTAGGTTTTCTGACATTTTATCTATTTTATCTTCTAGTGGGTTGGTTTGCTATTTTAATGTTTAGATACTTGATTCATTTTCATTGTAATTTTATAATTGGAGATAAATATGGATCAGTTTCAATCTTATGTAAAAATTTTTTGAAACACTATTTGTTGAGTCCATCTTACAAACAGAAATGAAATAATTACTGCATAGTAATTCACAATAGGTGAATCCTAGAAGCAGCTTAAATGCCTATCAAAGGAGGACTGAATAAATAAAATGTGATATCTATACTTAATGGATTTCCATTTGGCTATAAAGAAGGAAAAACTCAAGACTGTGGGAAAATGGATGCACTTGCAAAATAGAATTTTGAGTGAAATTTAAAAAATTATATACTTAAATACTGTAAGGTATCTTTCATTTGAATAAGGCAAAGTACAATAAAAGAATATGATAAAAGCTGAAGAAAAGGAGACAAGGGAATGGATCTCTCACAGATGAGAAGGGGTTGAGGAGAACAAGGATGAGGGTGAAAAGGTTAAGGGAAGATAAATCTATTATGCACATGTGCCCACTCCCCAAGATGACTATAAACTGCAAGGATGCCATATATGTTCTAATGAAAACATATAAATTTCAGAGTGTCAGTCAAAAGAAAAATGCAAATGTTCAAATCACAAATAACATATCGAAACAGAATGTTGGGGAAATAACATAATCCTAAGGGTAAGTTCTTTTTTTAACCTCTGCCTCAAAGTTGAATACATTTTTCTGGATGTATATTTGCATATTTTGGCATTAATAAAATGCACAAAATTATTTAAAATGGCAATTTCTGTGAAACTTTCCAAAGTAATCCAATCTTTAATGGAATATAAATGCAGTTTACCATTTTGTGGTTTTATATTTGGGAGGAAATTAAAAAGTTTCATTCCTTTCATTGGTAGCATTTTTTGTAAATATGTTTAAAAGCAGTTGAAGGATAATGACAGAGACCTGGGGAAGATTGCTTGCAAGGGAATTTATCCCAGAAAATAAATTAATCTTTACCTGATGAAAGTATCTGACTTGGGGCTTGTAAAGAGTGCTCAAAATAATTACCAGAAAAATAGTTTTTTAAAATTAAAATTAATTCCCTCTGGGGAATGTGCACATCTAGATAGTAGATTGCGCAAGAGAAGACTTTATATTTTCTAATATGTTCTTCAATCTATCTTTTACTTTTCATTTTATCTCTATGTATTTCAGTTATTAAATATATTTATAAAATGTTTAAAAGAGGATTGGTGACTACATTGTTTCAACTGTCATCTCTGAGCTATTTCTAGATGCTTGTTAGGTTTAACCAAACTTTTATGTGATTTTAGCAGTACAGTTCACTTTATTAGTGGCCAGTGAGAAAGTAGCTCTTAAGTTTGAGAGGGCTACTTTTGAGATTTTTAGTTCGATCTGTGATGTTATCATATCACGTTTCTCATCAAGCCAACAATAAATTTTACCCTTTGTTATGGCTTTGTTTTATCTCACCAGCTTGGCCCAGCATGTTATCCTAAGAATGTAAGTGAACTGTATTTGTTACCTGAGAAGGTGTTCACAATACTTGAACTCTCAGTCTGTTGTCACTTTTCTCACAGAAGCATTTAAGTTGCTATTTCATCATATTTCTATCATCAGTCCTTCCAATCCATCTGTATTGATCTAAAAATATGGAGATCATGCCAGATGATCTAGGTGGTCCTGATATAATCATATGATTTCTTAATAGTAGAGTTCATCTGGACATGATAGTGTATGTGTCATTCTGACCTCTTAGGAGACAAGCAAAAAGATTGCAAATTTGAGCCCACCTTTTGCAATTTAAGGAGAATCTATCTCAAAAAACCAAGAGGGAAAAGGATAGATAAATAAAGAGGTAAAAGGATAGAATATTTATCTGGCATGAATGATATCATGGGTTCAATCACTAGTACACATGCAAATGTGTATGCATGCTCGTTCACCCCCTCACACACACATACACACACACTGTAGCTGTGGCAAGAAGAGAAAAGGAAGCCAGAAAGATTCAAAACATGAGAAAGTTTTGAAGACAGAGTCACCAAGAAGTACAGCCCCACAATCCTAAGGAATGAAAATCTGTCTGTACCCAGAATGAGCTGGAAATTGAATCCATCTCTCTGAGCCTCCACTCAGGTGCAGAGATGGTGGAAACCTTAACTGTGACCTTGTGAGATATTGAGCAGAGGAACCAGCTTAGCTACCCTGAGCCTGGGTTTCTGCCCTACAAATCTGGGAGCTAACAAATCTGTGTGGCTAAATCTAAGAGAAGGTTATAACTGCAATAGAAAAATGACACAGGATCTGTTTATCAGAGAAAGAAATCGAGGCTTAAAGAAATTAAGTCTATTTCACACAAATCCAGCTTTCATTGTGAGTCTAGATAGTACCCAAGTCTGTGGTGCCCACACTTGTGTTTTTGGAAAGCCTTCTAATGTGTAGATTTATGGATCTTATTATTCATTAAGTCCAGAACATGGCTTAGAATTTTCATTTTTAATATGTTTCCAGGTGTTCATGGTGCATTTTATTTGGTGATCTTGCGTTGGGAATCATTGTTTTACAGGAGCTGGTGGTCCTCTTAATTTTATTTTTTAATCTTCCTGGGGAAGAACTCATTATCTTTGGTTCAGGATTATTATGACATTTATTGAGGGGACATAGTGGTGAGACCGGTTGTTCATCTGTACAGGAGACATATAGGTAAAGGACATGAAGTACCTGTCCAGCTGCTTTTGACAGAAAGTTCAAAGAAAATCTTTTAATTCCATCTTGTGGCAACAATGTAACCCAGAGTCACCCCCCTTAGACTTTCCTAACACTCTGTAAGCAATACAGCAAGCAATACATTTGTTTGTCTCATCTGGGTTTTTTAAACCTTTAGCTCATATTGAGGGCTTAAGAATTAAAAGGTCAACTGAACAAACAGCAGAAAATCTATCATTCAGAAATTTCCCAAAGAAATCAGGTCAAATGAGGGAGCCATGACCTATAAAATCATGAGAATAAAAAATTATAATGAGGATAGTTGAACTGGATGTATACCAAGATGAGCAAAACAATGTTCTGTTTTTATATAAGGAATGAAGAACAGTAGGGCTTTACAGCTCATCAAAAGTACACAACTTGACTTTCTATCTTTTTTAAAAATTTTAATCTTTTTTGGTACATTACATATACACATCATGATTGCACTCCATAATGAGGATTTGTACCAGTATAAGACACAACTTAATTCTCATTTTTTCCCATGGCCCTACCCACCCTACTGCCCCCCCATATACATAAAATTTGTTTCCTTACTTTTTTGTTACAATCTCAACATTTTCCCCCTTCTTATATTGAATGAATTTCAAATTTTTGGAATATAGTTTCTTATCAAAAAGTTCCCTAATTTTAAATGTGTGATTCAATAACTATTGACACATTTATTGGGTTATTGTCAAATATTATCACAATCTAGCTTTTATTGTAGTTATCTGAGCAATATGCATTTAATTTAATTTTAATTTTTAATTGTATTTAATTTTTACAATTTTTTTTACAATACAATTTTTAATTGTATTTAATTTTCATTCCCATTGCTTATCTCTAAGCAACAATAATTTACTTCCTGTCTCTATAGATTTCCTTTACTGGACATTTCCTATAAATAAATTAAATCATGTGTGCTCTTTTATTTTGGTTTCTTTCACATTTTAAATATTCATCCATATTATAATATGTAGGCATATTTCATTACTTTTTATTTCTGATTACTATTCTCAGTTGACTTTTTGTGTCTATTGAATAGTGGAAGTATATAACAGCATTTCTGGTTCTGAAAGAGGAATATCTAGATGAACATTTGTCAAAGTCTTTTCAAAAGTCTTGGAGGCGTAGGTAATGGTACACATTTTAACCTACATAATTATCTTTTTAAGAGAATTTCTTGTAGGTGTGTCTTTAAGGCAATGTCTTGTACCCTAAGAGATGTGTGGATTTTTTTATGTGAATCCAAGAATTAAGCTAAAGAATTGGTGAATGATGAGAAAGAACTGAGAGTTTACATATCATGTTCCTGAAGTACTTAAACATATAGGTTGAAGTTTACCAGCGAGTCCTTTTTTTTAGTTCATCTATTCACAGAGATCTTTTTCGTATGACGCTAGAGGTGGGGAGTTCTGCTGTGCTCATCTTGAATTCTCACCATGTTTTTCCATTTTTGTTGTTTAAAACCCATAACATCTCTCCGTTGTACCATAGCTACAGTTCAGATACTTCATATAGTGTATGAGGCTCCACAAAATAACATACACTAATTTTTAAGGCTGTTTAATTTGATTCTCTTTACTTATTTTTTCTGTTCTTGCTGTTGTAAAATTCTTTCATTCTCTAAATTTTCTCTTCCTTGGTATTTATAGCAAGTGTAGGTATTTTCTTAAAAACTGCATTTCAGTAATAATGTCACTGTTTTGGTCCTAGTATTGTATAGTTTTATAAAATGTTACTTCAGAGAAAACAAGAAAAATGTACTGACTCTGTTTCTATTCAACTACCTATACAGATAAATTTTTCTCAGTAAAATTTTAATTTAATGCAAAGAAGTAAAACTCCGCAGTTCTCCCCACATAGATACTGATAGATAAGGAACATATTATATTTGCTTGTTGTTCCATTTTTACTGTTTAGCCCAGTTCTTAGGAAAAGTGTGACAATATTTGTGGAATACAATCAGTTTATAAATACAGTTACGTAATGGTATGCAAGTTGTTAGTGTTAAAAGTGATTCAACCCTAACGAACTTGACCTTTTGCCTCAATTTGTTTTATAGGCAAAGCTTTCTGATATTTTAAATTAATTCATCCACTTATAATTCATCCACAAATACATGTTGTATTCCCAAGTAGGGGTGAGATGTAAGAATCAGTGAGACAGGGAGAGACTCCCTGTGGATCTACAGTGTGACTGGTGAACCACATTGGTCACATTACGTGTAAGGAGGCCAGCGCCAAGGAAGGCAAATGATGGAGACACTGATCTAGACTGAGAGGTAAAAACATTCTTAGTGAAACAAATTAACTTAGATTTCAATGCTGAATATGACTTACTTTATAGTAAGAGAGAATAGCATATGCAAAGACCTTCTGCCAGGAAAAAATAAAACATAGAACAAAACACACAGAAGGTAGGCTACAGTCCTACCACACACATGCTAAGGTGGAGATAACTAAAATATATCAGACCCTCATGAGCTCTACTAATGAAAGGTTTTGGTCTTTAGACTGATTTATGAAACAATGACTATCTAAAACTGATAAAAGCTGCCTACTGAGTGAGTTCAAAGATACGTTGCTATGAAAAAGGCAAAATAAATTTATTTTTTTTTAAATTATCTTTATTGGTACATTAAATATACACATCATGATTGCACTCCATAATGGGGATTTGTACCAGTATAAGACACAACTTAATTCTCATTTTTTCCCATATCCCCAACCACCCTACCACCCCCCCATATATATAAAATTTGTTTTCTTACTTTTTTGTTACAATCTCAACATTGTCCCCTTTCACCTTATTTTACACTGAGCATTTTCTATTTCACAATATATAACATACAATGCTAGGACTCATTTACATCTTCC
>PVIR01005175.1:10113-73953 GCA_004026965.1 Petromus typicus
AGATGTAGCAATCACAAACTGGGCTGCTATAAACATGGGTGCACATATGTCACTGTGATAAGAGTCTTTTAATTCTTTTGTGTATATACCTAGCAGGGCAATGGCCGGGTCAAATGGGACCATCAATCCTAGCTTTTTGAGGATTCTCCAAACTGATCTCCACAGGGGTTGTACGAGTCTACAGTCCCACCAACAGTGGCAAAATAAATTTATTAAGACAGTAAAACACTGGTGATTAAGAAGAGTTAGTGGGGAAGAAGGGATGCATGGACAGACCATAGATAAGTTTAGGGGAATGAGCCTACTCTGTGTGATATGAAATAGTGGGCAAATACCTTGATAGAGTAATCAAAACTTGTAGACTGTGCAACACCAACAGTGAAGTGACTTGTGTATAACTGACTTTGAGGAACAGGTGTCAGGTCAATTCATCAAAAGTAGAAATTGGCCCACATTGGTGTGAGATATTCATAGGGTAGAGATTCTCACAAGGAGATGGTAGGACGTTTGTGAGAATTCTGTGAACTTTCACAGTGAACTTGAAACTGTTGTAGAAATAAATTGCATTAAAAACACAATCCAGTAAGATAAGGGATATTCCACAGGATTCCTCTTATAATTCAGGTGAACTGCTATGGCTTCCATAGAGGATTTGCTGAGATAACGTAAGTGTGTTGAATTTATTTAATTGCAGTTGCAGTGTACAGGGTGACTGATGAAGAAAGAAGCTTAGGTAGACTGTTGCTCCGACCTTTGGTTTCTATTTTGTTCTCAGCTTTCATGGCGGCTGTGGGTTTTCTCAAAGTGAGTATGTTGGGATATGCTCTCGGCACATTCAGTTTCAGAAGGGGTCTTTTTCAATTGTATTTTGGGGATTGGCCATAGTAATATCAAATGCTGTATATTGACAATTCTATTGACAGATCTGAACAAACTGGACCAGAAAGATCTGAACTCAAATTGTGTCTTCACCTATATTTAGCCATGTGGCAGGAACTAGTTCCCTAGTTTCTCCAGGCCTCAGAATTCCTGAGGATTCTAAGATCTAATCCATCACTCTACATTCATTTTGATTCTAAGTTGATGTAAAATTAAAAAATTGCACAGGAAAATGTCACCTATCTTAAAGTAGTTACTGGTTGAATTTTATAATTATAAATATAATTGGTTAATCAGGTGTACTCTGGGGCTCTGTATTCTTCTAAGATCTTTTAGTATCAGAGTATGACTTAGAAATAAAATCTTGCAGAGGGATAAAAATTTATTGATGCTGCTGAACCAGACAAGAAAATAATAAATTTTAAATTATATGTTTGATTCTCGACTAATAGTCTTTTAATAGGTATTTTAGGCAGAGGCGATGTGGAAGAAAAACATACTCCAGGCATGTTCATTATAGCAATGAGATCTGAGGGTTCAATTCACATCTTTAATTGTAAATGAAAGCCTCAAATTACACAAAAAGTCTGTGGGGTTCACACTTCCTTAATTAGGGATTCACTGGGATGTTAGGTTCTTCCACACTGGTTTTGTTTTCTTTACTGTGTGCTGGTATTCTCATACCACCTCGCCCTAGGTAAGTTTTCTTCCCAGTCATATACTTTGTGACAGGTTAGCAACAGTTCCAACTTCATGCTCCATTTTCTCTGCCTGCCGAAGCAATTTGCTGTCTATGCACTTTGTTATTTCCTCTGCTTTGTGGCTCTGACCTGTAAGGGATTTTTTGATAAGAACTACATTTTGAATACCAACACTTCAATGGCTCTTCAGGCTGACTACTGCTCTCTGTGCCACTTTAGAAGAAGTTTAATATATAGGTGAGCTTCTCATATTAACTAGGTGGTCAATACTATGGGCTGAGTTGTTTCAAAACTGGATTTCATTGTACTTCCCAGGCCATTGGCATTTGTGATCATGATGCTCAAGGTCCTCTATCATCTAGCCTCTCATCATCTCTCAAGCCTCCCCTTCTACCTCACTTTATTATTTATGATGGGGACACAGCTATTCATTTATTTATGTTGGGAACATAGTGTGATATGCCCAAATTCACTGTGCTATTTGTACTTCTGTTCCCTTCAGTGAAACTTTATTACTTACTCTAAGACTCAGTTCTTTTCCTGTTTTCTGTATTTACTTAACCAATTATTCACTCTCCAAGTATCACTTGCAATTATATCACTTACAACAGTTGATCTTTATAGTTCCCTGTCTTTTACTCTTTCACCCTCAGCTGCTGTATAATTTTCTTTCTATTTCTATTGCTTCCTGATCAGCACTCAATCATTGTACTACAATGTGTTGGAACTATTGGTATTTTCAGTCTTCCTACATATGGACTGTGAACTCCTGAGTCCGTTTGTAATCTATGCATGCATCTTCGACACATTTGTTCTTGGAACATAGTAAACTATTAATGATTGATATATTCTAAGGAAACAAAGAACACAATATCATTGGCCATTTATTTAATCTTTCTGAGTATACAGTATTATTAATATCACTATTGGCTCTAGATACTTTAGATCTAGATGAGAGATTTAAAAACTGTCTATAATAATTCAATGAGAAAAATTAGTCCAAAATATTAGTCAGGCCCAGTGAAAGATAACTAGAGTAAAGTGTTATTGAATTGGTAAAGGTACCCAAGGGAGAAGACTATATGAACTTTGAACTGCTATTTTATAACAGATTAAGGATCTCTAATCAAAAATCTAAATACAATATCATTATAATGTTGTGGCAGTAAAAATATTTCAGATTTTGTAGCGCTTGTGATTTTGGATTGTCAGATACTCAGCCAGTAAAGTCAATGAAAGTATTTCAGAATCTGAAAAACTCCCAAATCAGGGGCAGTTCTGGTGCTAATGAATATTCGGAATATACTGTTAATTATGGTTAAATAACTTTCAATATTTATGTTTTACTGACCAAATATACCTTACTTTGTACTAAGTGGTTAGCACTCATTGTCTTAGGTCTCATAACAACTGAGGAGGTAAGAACTCTAAGAACTTAGTTCATGAGAGGGACACTGAGACACAGGGAAAACACATATCTGTGACCAGTTTATACAATTAAAAAGGATAGAACTGGGAGTAGATCATGGGCTGGTCTAATGCCAGATGCCTATCTTGTCTAATTGGGCTGTTTCAAAGACATCCTTCCCTACAGCTGAAGAAACTGAAAGAGGAAAGAAGAAAGAGATACAAGCCCCCAAATGAAGATTTAGTCGTGGAGATGCAGAGGCATATTATGAAGGAGAAGTTCGAGTTTGGTTAGGTCAAGTATGCCACATGTCTAGGAGACACCCAAAGGAGTTTGAGCATGCTCACTCCCGTTCATAGAAACTGGCCTATAGCTGCTTGGGGCCTTTCATTCTTCCTATAGTCATGACTCCTTTGCTCAGCCAAGAGCTAACGATAAAAGGTAGAGCACTTGTGCTCCACCAATCAGCTACAGCCCTATCACCCCTATGTGCTCATAGCCACACCCACTCCCTGTGCTCTGTTTAAATCTGTTTTAATCCTCAATAAAGATAGAAGTGATCACCAAAACCTTGCCAGAGTCTGTGTGGTGACTCTGTGCACTCACCCACCCAGTCTAGGCCTCTGAACCTGATCCTTGGACACATACCACCCCAGTGCCAAGGACTACTACAATGTTGTATTTTGGGAAACTATTTGAGGAGTGATGAAAAATGTACTATAGATATTTAAGTTTTCTAAATTTAAATTTTTACAGGAGAAAGACACATTAATACTTAACAAAATATTCCCTATGGAAAGGAAAAGTCCCAAGGACTTCTTCACATGGGTCCTGGCCCTTTCTCCACATTCCTTTAGCTTCATCAAAAAAAAAAAAAAAATCAATGCACCTAATTAACTAGCCTGGCCTAAGTCTTGTTTATAAAACAGACCATTCTGGAACAGCAGGTCCTTTGCTTTCAAAGAACAGGAAACCTTGTGACAATGGCAATGGACCCCTGAAGATGGATGACCTGGTCACAAAATCCCTTCCAGCTTTCTCATTCTCTGCTACCTCATTACATTCCCTACTTTGTAAGAGAGCTGCTGTTCTGGCCCTTTGGAGCCAGTAGCCTCTGTCAGGTCTTTATCTGAATAATGCCTGTCCTTGCTGAAAGTCTCCCTGTCTCCGTTTTACTTACACTCCTCACATGGAGCACAGTTTTTGCATTGTTTTGACAATCTGTCTTTTATTGTAATAATTTGTTAGAGTTTAAAAACTTTCACTGTATTTTTGATCATCCCTGTCATTCAGCAGTCCTGCAGAATGTAGACTCCAAATGAAGTAAAAACAGAAAAAGAGTCATAGATATCTTTCTAGTTGTTTTGCTACCCCAGGGGCAAAGATCGCATTCCCAAGGGTAGCAAAATATAATGAGTATCCCTGAAGAGCATAACTACTGATTTTCTGTATAGAAAGTGCTGTACTGTTCAGAAATATCAGAAGAATGACAAAGTATCTGCACCCTTCATCTTCCTCCTCGGTGGAGGTTAAAAGGAGAGAATAAATAACAGGTGTAAGAAAAGATCAATGAAACCCTTGCCTGCAATCACAGAGAGTAAGCACCTGGCAAAGGGAGACCATAAAGGCGATAGAACCTCATCCTTCATCCTTTGAACCGAAGGTCTCCTCTGACCAGAGCATTAAAGATCAACCGCAGCTCTTCCCTTGAGTCTGGGTGTTTGCTTTACTTATCATACCGCCCAGCTATCCGGCGTGGCACTGAATACTCACACACACACACACACACAGTGAAGGCTTTCTTTCCCTGATGGCCGATCCATACACTTCATAACAGTTACATTTATCTATCATGACTTCTGAAGCTAATAATAGACACAGTAGGGCATTTACTCTCCCGTTTTCCATTAGCAGTAATGTCGAATCCAATGAGTTGGTGGAGACCCAGGTGCTCAGAACAGCCATTCGATGGTTTTTTGCCTTTCACTGGTGATGGACAGAAGTGATTGAGTTTTTCATCCTGAGCTGCCTTGCTCCTTTAGATTGTGCTGTAAGATGACAGGGCTCCTGCCACAGCCATTTCTTGAGCATGATGGAATGAGGCCATTTCCAGCTGGCTTCAGGACAGCTTTAGGAATTTGCCCTTTGAGCTCCATGCTGGAGTAGGATATGAATATGTGGGACTAGGTATGAAAGAGTCAGTACTGGATTTAAGTTGTTTTTCTCTCCCTCAACTTGATTAGTCTTATCTCTAAAATAGGTGTGAAGATAAAACATTCTCCATTGTGCAGGAGTCTTATGACCATGAAATGAAATAAGAATGTCTCTAGGGTAAGTGAGGAGTTAGTGATATGTTAGTAAAAGTCATTGTGATTTTGAAATACTATAGTTTTTAGGCCACTGTTACCTGCCTTCATTGAACTAGTCATCCTGTGTGGAGTGCAGTCTCTTTTTACCTGTAGTCATCACAGAGTATATTGTAGAATCCAAATACAAGGATTTATGTATGATAGATTTTACTAGAGTATTTCCAGAGGTAATCGGTAAGAAATGCATTTAAAGATGAGGTAAGGAAAGGATGAACTCAGCAGCTAAGCAAGGGTATAATTCAGGAAAAACTCTGAAAAGGGTCACTTCTTCCTAAGTTAAGCTTCTGAATTATATCAAATGAAGATGAGATTTTGATATTTCTACTGTCACCAGTCATTGGTGAAGAGCACCGTGTGTCTCTATTTCAGAGTTTTTAAAAAAGGTAAACAAAAGATATTTATTAAACTAGAAGTACAGTTCAAACACCCAGCATGTGCTGATGATGTATAAGAACTTGTGTTCAATCCATAACAACAGACACAGATAGGCAAACACACACTACAATATAACATTATTGAGGATATTTATGTTGCAGATGCTGTTGTAGGTACTTGGACAATAATGAATATGACAACCCATAAGTTAGGTTCTAGGAGATGAAAAGAAATAAATTATGCAAAAAAGTGGAATAAAATAGTTACTATTATTTTTGCTTGATTTTTGTATTCTTTATGAACCTATTTCTTAGTTTCTACATAATATCTACCTCAATTTAAAAAAAAATTTTTTTTCAGACAAGCTCTTTCTTTGTGGTTCAGGCTGGTCCTGAACTTAACCTTGAAGTCAGCAGTCCTCCTGCCTCTGCCTCTTGAGTGCTGAGATTACCTGTGTGAGCCACCACATCCAGCACTGTGGTGTGTGGTACTGATTGCTGGTGGGCATGAGTCACCACACCTGGCATTGTTGTATGTGATTACTTGGGATCAAACCTGGGCCCTAGCACTTGTAAGACAGGTGCCAGGACCACTGAGCTAAATCCCCAGCCCAGTATCTACCTCTTTAAATTGTGATAGGGTTGGATTTTCAAGCGCTAGATAGTATGAAAGTGGTCATGTACACTGTGCTGATGAGGAAGGATGTTTTCTAGCATGTGGAATGGATAAGCAAAATCATATGGGGGAATCTGTGTGATCTCAGAGACAGAAAGGAGTAAGCAGCTGCCAGCTATTATCCTAGGGTGAGAAAATTAAACATTTATCTTACTGAGCAATCTTGCCAAAACTTTATAGAATACACATCAAAGTATAATGTACATGTTGGTATACAGATGTAGAATCTGACATTTCATTTGAGCAATATGGAAGATCACACAGCTAAGCATAGCAGAGCTAAGGTTCATACCTATGCTATATTTCATACCATATGGCCTCTCATACTAGATGTAGATCTCAGAAGTAATCTAAATTAGTATTTTAATGTACCAAGCATTTGAAAGAAATACGACTATCATTTTTATGAAACTCATACAAATCTATTATTGAGTAATTTTAAATAGACCTTAAAGGCTGAACTTTCAGGGGTCATTTTTTTAGATGGTGAAATGGTGATCCTTCCTTTTCTGCTTCCTGCTTCCCTCCTTCTTTCTCTGTTTCTTTGTTCTTCTTCTCTTGCTCCTCTGTCTTTCTTCATTTTAATTATTTTCCCTTCTCCATATAAATAGAAGTTATTTGCTGCTGAATCTACAGCATAGCTGACAAAGGTAAATTTACCTGAGGACCTTATGCCTCCACAGAAAAGATAGATTCCAATGCAACTACCCCTGAATATAAACGTACGTAGGAGTTGGTACACTTACATTGGTTTTGGGGTCAGACTGCTTTTGTTCTGTGTACTACCACCTCTCTATAACAGTTAGGAGGCCTTGATCAAATTATTTAAATTTGTAATTAAAAATAATACTAACATAATATTGTTAAACAGATAAAATGGTATAATCCATACAAAACACATAGCCATGAGGTAGAATTTCACTAAAGATAGTGAACATTTACAGGATCATCCTTCCTAAGTAATTTGAATATATTATGCCAAGTCCTCCCCCTTCTTTCTTTTAGATAAGTTTTAAAAGAACTAAAGAACTCAACCTGAGTAATAAAACTAAGGAGTAGAACTGGAGCAGCAAAGCAGTGGGTTCATTACAATAACAGCATGGCTTTCCTGAAACTCTAGGCAGGGAACCCTAAATTGTGCTCAGTGCTAACTGTGTATATTACTGGAATTACATTGCAATTAGGTTGCCACTGTAGCTAATGTCTGGTCACTGTGCTGAGTACTGAGTCAATTCAAGCTCTTGACTGATTTCCATGGTGGCCTACACTGGCTCAACGGAACAAGAAAACCACACCTTATGGAATTAAAAAGTATGCTTTATGCTAGAAATTAAACTGCCAGTTGATTGCAATGTTTGTTTTATAAAAAGGGTCTTTAACTGGGTTTTTACCCAAGATTGCCTTTCAAGAAAATTGTACAGTTAGGAGAAGAAAAGCTGTATTTTTGCTACCATTTATAAATCCATTTCATTGTGAGTAAAGAAAATAAAATCACTCATTTGCATAGGGAGAAGGCATCCCTTATTTGTCCTTAAAAAGAGTATTTACAGCAGGACTTACACTATTGAAATTAGCTACACTATCAAAATAATCCAAATTATCCTGCCCCAGGGATTGATTGCAGGGCTAGTTCATTTAACACTGTGTTCTAAAGTAATTCTTTAAATGATACTGATTAGATTTAAAAAATTCAAACATTTGAGACTTCCTTGATTTGAATCCTACCTAATTTTAAAAGCTTTCTTCTCACTATGTCAGTTCTTACATTATTTTCTTCAAAACATGAGTCCACTTGCTAGTCTGTTCTGATTTTAACTGTTGGTGATTTGCCCTTTGTTGTGGCTGTTCCCACTATATCCATCATTAACCATCAGCTCCCATCCTCAGTGTGACTGCTGGAAATGTATCTGTC
Source organism: Petromus typicus (assembly GCA_004026965.1). NCBI lineage: Eukaryota > Metazoa > Chordata > Mammalia > Rodentia > Petromuridae > Petromus > Petromus typicus. The sequence goes on from PVIR01005175.1 coordinate 18,433, forward strand.
AGCAAGAATGTCCATCTCCCCCAGCGCCCTGTCCTAGTATCTCCTCTCTGTTCGATCTTTTTAAAGATGAAGATCCTCAGGGCTCAATTTGATCTCTTCTAATTCTATCTTGTTTGCCTAGATAATGCCATTTGTTTTCTTAGTTAAATTGCCATAAGACCCAGGACTTTATTTATTGTCTTAATGAAGGAGAAATGGTTTATTTCAGCTCATAGTTTGTAAAGGTTTCAGTCTTCTATAGTCAGATAATTCCAAGGTAGGGTGACCTGACTGAGGATCATGGCAGAAAAGAAATAGTCCACTCAAGGGCAGACAAGAGGCAGCAGCAGTGAGGAGCAGTGAAGAAGCAGCAGAAATAGCAAGCCCACCTTCCTTATCTTACCTTATATTCCATCCATACTATCAACCTATTGATTGACATTGTCCACATCCAGGGTGGGCCATCCATTATCCCCAATGTACTAAGCCTAATTAGTTATCAGACAGCCTTGATGTCAGGATCACACGCCCTAGATCCAGCAATGTGTAAAAAGCCCCACCTCTGAGTGAATGAGGCTTTGGGGGAAATTGAGACACAAGCCATAACATTCCAGCCCAGGCCCCAAAAGACTCATTCACACCTTTTTCTAGTCTATATCTAAGAGTTGCCAAAGTCCTAAAAGTCTCAGCATTGCTGAAAAATTTAAGTCCAAAGTGTCCTCTGAAATTTAAAGCAGACTTTTATCTGTGAGCCTTTGTACAACTGAAAAGAAAATTAAACATTTCCAACATACAATGACAAAAGATTTCCCCAATTCAAAAGATACAAATGGGGAATCTAAAGGAATGAGGCCATAGCAAGATCAAAATTCAACTGGGCAAATATTTAGCCCTATAGTTCCATGCCCAGAACATAGGGCGACCTGTGCTAAGATGTGAATTTAGGTGGCTTCATCCTAGAGTACTGCCTTGGTTTTAGCCTGTGTGGAATCTCTCTTGGGCTCATTTTGCTCACTCCACTTGCCTTTCAGAGAGGTGGCCCATGTTCTTGGCTTCTCCACTGTATCTTGAACTTTATACTCACAGCTTCATACATTGGCCACTCAAGGACACACTTCCTGGCTACCCAAACCCTCTTCTGAAATCTGGGTGGAGTCTTTCTTGACCTCACAACTCTTGCATTCTACATATGCCGAAAACAAGCCCCATGTGGATGATGCCAAGGACCGCCACCAGCTGGAGCAGTACCTAGGCCTCTTCTCACTTGGTTGTAGAGATTGAGTACTTGGATAAATATTTTAGGCCACCACCATTCAGGAACATGATGCTGTGTGGATATTTTCTCAAAGTAAAGTCATTTATCTTTTCAATTTTGTGGCTGCAAGAGGTGGAGCCCTGTTGGCTCTTGTGATGTTCTCTGCTATCTTTTCTGTCATTCTCTTCTGAAACCCCAGGCATTGTTATTGCCAGTATTTTCAGCAACAAAATACTCCTCTATCCCATCTTTATAGGCTGTGGCTTTAGTGAATCTTTCTTTCTGGCCAAACTCAAAATATTTTCAATGATTTTTCTGGGTTGTTTGATCTTGATTCTTGAGCTACCACTGTCTAATGGCTCCCATGTCTAAAAGCATGTCACCACCTTAACATTACCTTGCCTTGAAATTTCTTCTGTAAGATTAATTAGTCCACTACTGTTAATCTTAGTCTCAAGGAAATTCTCTGAACATGAGCAAAATGCAGACAAATTTTCTGCCAAAACATAACACATGTAGTCTGAAGTTCAATAGCCAGTGAATTCCTTGTTCCTAACTAAAACTTCCTGAGCCTCCTGCATTTTTATCAGTATTTTGGTCTTCTGATCTCTGACCAGAATCTCACATCAAGTTCACCTCACAGCATTGTAAGGCAGCTTTGGCCAGCTTCTCCAAATCTTTCTAAATTCTTTCTAGCAGCCAGTTCCAAAGGCTCCTGTACAACATAGTTAGATAGGTACAGTTAGAGCAACAATCCCACTTATCTGTTACCAAATTCTGTCTTAGTGAATTTTCTCTTTGCTTAGACAAAATATTGGACACCTGCAATTTAAAAGAGGAAACATTTATTTCAGCTCACGGTTTGTAGAGTTTTCAGTCCATAGTTGGCTGACTCCAAAGCATGGTGATGTCATGGAGGAGCATGTCAGAGGAGAAACAGTTCATGGTGTGGCAGGCAGAATACAAGAAGCAGCAAAGCAGCGAAGCTGCCAACCTGCCTTTCTCTTTTATTCTATCCAGGCTACAAACCTTTTGAGTACTGTTTCTCCTACCTGGATAGGATTTACTGTCTTCAGTAAATCCACTCAGCCATATCTAGTTTTATGATAATTCCAGTTAGTGAAATAATTTAATAACACACACACACACACACACACACTTAATTCCAGTATCGCATGCCCTGCATCCAGCTAGCTCCCAAAAGCCCCACCTATAAGCACATACGGCTTTGAAAGGACACCAACATACAAACCATAGTACCTAATCTGCTGGCCGTTGTATCTTCCACAGCTAGCACATTGCCTGAACAGTTTAGCACATACTCCATCTTTATCTCTTCTTCATATAGGTTGAAATGCATTGCACAGAAAGATATAAAGAAGTCTTAACATCCAGGATTATTTTACAAATAATATCATTAAATATATAACCAACCAGGATTAAATCATACTTGAGTATAGTGGGGCCTTAACTCATTATGACAGATGTGTGTATTCATAATGTACCAATAAAGATTAAAAAAAGAAAAAAAGAACGCAAAGGAAATTTTCAGGAATAATGTGTGAAAATGGAGGAAAAGATTAAAGTGTTTTAGCCGAAAGCTGAAGAGCACCAAAGATGAGGCTATGAACAGATGAGGTAGAATGTTTCATAAGTTTTAACAGGAAAGATGATTATGTTAATACCTAGATGATAGATTCTGTTTTCTAGAACTAGAAAAGAACAGCCTTCTGTTAGTTTAAACCAACTGATTTGGGTTGATACTTTCTTATAGTCACTCTAGGCAACTAAAACATTGCTTATGTTTAAGTACCCATGTGTTTTTTCAATGCACTATTTGTCTTTGGATCATTAATGCCTAAGGTTGCTGCAAACATAGTGTATACTCAATAATAAATACTGATATATTCATTATATAAAGTTACAGGACTTAATCTTCTTTTTAACTCTAAGTAAAAGCAAGTACATAATATTTAAATATTTGCATAATCTGTAATTCTTACCTTTAGATCTTCAACCAAGGAAATCTATGTTTATGGCTGCATTTTTCATATATAGTAGCCCAAATACTGCAACCACTCAAATTATCTTTCTGTATGTAAATTAACAAACTGTGATTCCTCTATTCAGTGGTATATTACTGACACTAAAGAGAAATGAACTATTGATGTGCAAGTGACATGTACAAGTCTCAGATTCATTATGTGAAATAAAAGAAACCAGACTTAAAAGGCAATGTGCTTTTAAGCACATTTTATGTGACACCCCAGAAAAAAAACAAAGAACAAAGAACAAATATGTATTTCTGAAGTTTGGAGTGAAAAAAAGAATTTGAACACAAAGGTCCAGTACAATCAAATTCTTTGAAGAATGTGCTGTGTTCTGATTGTGCTGGTGGTGATGAAAACTTAAACAACTGTTAAAATTCATAGCACTGCATATATATTTAAAAGTTATAAAGTCATAAAGGAGCAGTGACAAGACTGAGCGCTCAAGTAAATGTATGGATCAAATCATTCTAAAAATTAAGACCAACTATCCTTATTTTCACTTAGTTATCATTCATAAGACTCTGATTCCTAACCTTTTTTGATTTGTCTGTAATTTATAAGACATCAACAAGAACTATACATCTAGAGAAAAAGCTGAGGTAGGCAGATGACCTCTATCCTCATACATCACTGTATACTTAACTAAGATGAGTATTTTACTGGGATTTGCAAAAGTACTTACAGCTCTTTGGTTCCTCACCACTAATACAAAGCTAGCCCCTGAACAGTAGCATCTGGGAGCCATTTCTATATAATAATTACTTCTCACTGTATGGCCTAAGTGGAACAAGTGCGTGGTTCTAGTCCAGTTCCTAATGAGCACTATCCCAGGTGGTGTGAATTGTCACCTGCTGTCACACTCAGTCGTTCCCTTGGAAGAATGAGCCTCACAGGCAGAAATACCCTATATGATAGTCTCATTTATCAGTTTCAAGATCATGGTTCTGTCATCCTCACCAGGCGAACCCAGGTCTTGAGTCATAGTGAGGAGCCTTTCCATGGTGTGCGGTGGGTGGAGGCATGATTGCTGTTTCCATTGTGCCTCCTGTTCTGCCAGTGAATGGACTACAGGACCATTGAGCCAACACCTGTTCCTCATGGGGATGACAGTTTTGGAACAATGTCACTTGTATGATATCCATAATAAATGCAGCTTGCAATTCTCATTTTTTCTGTTAGATAAGATGTATTTTCACATTAATTGGCAGAAACTAATTTTTTTGTTGTTGTTATTCTGCTGGGGGGATAGTAGAATTTTTTAATATATTGTCCAAGGGTGGTTGCTTCTATTACATCTATCCTTTTGATATAATTTAGTAGATGGAATTAATGGTTTATCATTAGCACTAACAAAAAAAAACAGACTTTATTTCAAGATGTCTAATGTCACATTGTTATACTCTGGTCACTATGACCCAATATGTACTCATTAACTTGGCAGGAAAAAGAACCTGATTTTGTCAAATTTGTCATGTCTTCAAATTTATGGGATTTAGAAAGCTAAATTTTTACTAAACAAATTAATTAAAGATTTCAGTACAGTCCAAGAAAAATAAAATGTCTTTTAAATATTCAACTAAAATTAAATTCTCTTGTTGAATTTATTCTTGCTAAGGCATTTTCAGCATTGCCCCCTTTGTACAGCAAAGTGCATGTAGAAAACAACAGTTGCATTTCCACAATGCAAATATAAGACACATGTTTTTCATGCAAAGGTTACTTCTTATGATCACTCAATGAGAAACACAATAGGGAACACTACTGCTGTCTGTATGTTGATAAATGATTATTCTGTGCTATTATTTGGATTTCCATACTGTCTTCTTCTTAAGTCTCCCATTAGAGACTATGGGAAAAGAGCAAAGAGCAAAGCCTTGTGAATCAGTACAAAAGAAATCTCCAGAAAGTAGTTATTCCCACTGCCATTTAATTGCTTCAGGAAGGGTTAAGTGTGCAAGCATGAAGGCAGAAGCTGGGCACTGAGAGGAACTCCTGGTTGCCTTGGATTCTGATGCACTTATTGTGCCCTTCATGACCATTGCAAACTCAGCTTCTGCTTTGTAACAATAAAAATAGAAATAATTCTGTAAGGCACAGTCAATAAAACGTATCCACTGAACCTAATGGACAGGTATATCTAATTGAAAATTTCTTTACTTATTTCACTAGAATTATTTTTCATTTCTTGGGATATGTACTAAAATCTCATTTAATCTTTGGCTTTGATATCAGCTGTGCCAGAGCAAACCACAGATGAGGGCAGTCAGTACATCTAGGAAGCTGATCCAATATGGCCCTGTCTTCTGGCACCTTCCTTCATAGTGGAAGCAGGCATCTCCCCACAGGAAGTGGATTTCATGTAATGGCATAATATGAAAATGCTAAGGTCTGAGTGTGAGTTTCTTAAGTTTGAAAGCAAAGTTTCTTTCCAAAGAAGCTGTGTCTATCTTTTCAATTCCTTCCATGTTGGCAGCCTCCAGAAGACACCTCCTGCCAACCTTACTTGTTGGTTTCATCAAAGGAGCCACACCTTGGGCTCTCTTTATCTTTCTCTAGATGGTGGTTAATGTAATGTTTGGACATGAACTTGGTGTTTCAATTATACTTTAGATCAGTCTCACCTAACAGGGATAAAAATGTTACCTGGACAAGAACCTTGCATATTTTAAAACTCAGTTACATGCACTTTGATAGGAAAACCTGTAGTTTACTTGAAAAAATGCTTAGGTACATCTTCTGTACATTTTACTACCTTGATTTTGAAGATACAGTCCCTTCCTTTGAGTCATGCTGTTGCTGACAGTGACTTGGTAATGTGTCTAAGTTTATGTATCTTCATTTATTATGTAGGCAGGGACTTTATGTACAAATTTTAATTATATTTAACATAAGTAATCTGAGGACTTAAACACCTTTCTTTTTGGTTTTAGTATCCACATACTATTTAAAAGAGATAGGACCAATGGATCTGAGGATAAATTGTGAACACTGAGTCAGCCAATGTTCTCTGAAAAAAGGACACTTTTTCTCCTATTACTGAGCTTCAAAAAATGTCCAAATGTAATAATCCTTTGAATTTAGTGTTCTGTTTTTCTTAGAACTAAAAATAAAACACAATTAATATTATTTTTGTTAAACATAAGTTTCCTAATGAAAATGCTTTAAAGAAAAATAAGTCTCCATGGTAGAACATTTCTTTCTTCCTGGCAGTAAAGTCTACTTAGTGTACAAGTTGCACCTGGCCCTCTAGTCTTCCTGTGAACATAAATACATAATTTCTGGCCATCACATGTATAAATGCATCCATGATAAACACAAATAAATAACAAAAAAGTGTATTCAGAGGGAATAGAAATAATAAAGTTACCAAGAAATACTAGAAAATCTGTCAATATCTTTAGATGGTAAGGAAGTTGTATATACATAAGAAGCAAGTTCTCTCTAAAAGGAAAATTAGAAAATAATTTTATAAAGTTCTTATAAATTAAAAATGAGATGAAAGAAATATTAAGAAAAAGGAAATTAGAATTGAAATAATATCTCAGCAGGAAGGTAGAAAATCACAAAAAAAGAGAAGAAAATTAGAAGTAATTCAGGAAGTTAAATATCCCATAGATGACATTTTAAGAGTCCATTCACTTTATTCTGTTTTCAGAATGCCCTTAAAAATATTGACAACCAAAAATATATCCAGAATTAGGATATTATCCATATTAAAATAATTTATCATAGATAAGAACAGTGAACAATAAAACAGTCCTATAACAATTGTACCATCATGAAATTTTACTTGAGATAGAGCTCTGTTAATACTTAGAAAGTACTCTATCTCAGAAGGCACTGAAGTTTTCCCTCAAAGATATCTGTTCATGGAACAATTTTTTCAAAATGCTGACAATGAGGATAATGATTTTCAAATTATACTTCAGTGGGTAGTCAAATTGTCAATCCATGAAAAGGAGAAATGTAAATACTTGTGTGCAAGCTATTGGTTGAAAACCTTTTTTTTTTTTTTCTTGTTTGCTCTTTGCATGTAGGGCTCAACGGAACATTTCTGACACCAGATATATGGGGCTTTTCAGGTCATACTGATTGACTTTCCAGTTAAGAGGACCTGGATGTCTTATAATTTAATTCATTCCTACATTGTCTACATATAGCTAGTGTCAAATGCTACCAGCTGAGGAATCAACCCCACAAGACTGCCCTCCACTTGATACCAATTGGAAACCCAAATTGTAACGTGTATGTCTGATGACCTGCACTTAATGTGAGGTCTCCATGAAACCTCACGGAGCTCAAATAATTTGTTGGTGTACTTCATATAACTACAGGAAGCATGTATGTTGTCATTTTGTAAAGGGTTAGCAGAGCTTCCAGATGGGAGAGAAAAACATATTGGGTGAGATCTGGTCGAGGAGGGTTGGAGTTTGCACGTCCTCTGGGGCATGTGGACATGTTCAGCAGTCCAGAAGCTCCCCAACCATGTCCTTGCCAGGTTTTGTGGAATGAACTTTACTCGGACCACATTGATCACATCCTTGGCTGTCAGTGACTGGCAACCTCACTCTCTCTTTTCCCCCTGGAGGTTACAGAATGGAACCAAAAGTGCAGCCCTCTTTTTTTTTAAATACAAATTTTTATTGGTACACTATGAATACACATCATCATCACATTCAACATTGAGAGTTTGTACCAGAATAGGACACGACTTGATCCTCATTTGTTCCTATTCTCCCACCCACCACTCCTACTCCCTATATACATAAGCTTTGTTTCCTTTTGTAAATTACTATCACATTCTTTTCCCCTCATTATTTACCCCTACACCCTATTTCTTTTAAGTATTTCCTATTTCATAGTATCAACTACATATACTAGAACTCATTTACATCTTTATTCTCTCATACCCGAGAAAAGACACAATATTCACATATCTGTGACCTATTTATTCCCCTTAGGAGGATGTTCTGAAGGTACATCCATTTAATTATGAATGATTCACTATGCAGCCCTCTCTTTAACAGGCTGTGGTCTTTTAGAGGTTAAGACTCTTCCTGAAGTTACAGGGGTGGGGGTGCCGCAATGCATCTCTTCAGTAAATACAAAACCCTGTCACTCAGGAGCCCAAGAACTTTGAGGGCTGTGTGTCAGCAACCAAGAGCAGAACCCAAACATAAATTTCTATAATATCACAGTGCCACACTTATATACACTGTTTCAAAGTGAACAGAGAATATAATGAATAACATTTTATCAAATATGCCATACCATTTAGATCAACACATTGGATATACCTACCTAATTCATTAAATGTCATACATGATGTTATAGATAGTACCTTTGATCAAGTCAGTTCATCTGAAAAAGAGTCAGTTCTGTGATATAGTTTCAAAGATTCAAAGAGCTTCAGGATTCAATGGTCTTTAGCTGGATACATTTCCCTGAGTACACATTCCTCCCAGTGAATCTCAGCCACGCTATTTTTCCTCTATTCCTTTGTCAAGTTTATGTCTCGCTTCAGAATTAATAGACATTCCCATTTTTTTTGCACCAGCTTTATGAAAATGAGCCAATCATACCATGTCATAAAGCAGGTTTGGAATAAAATGTCCCTGATAAACAAGGACAATTCTGCTGTATAAAAAGTCTTTCAAAGCCGAATCACCCAGAAGCATCAGAATACTGAACTTGAATTTTATGGTCCATATCAATATTTTACTGTGGTTACAAATCTAACACAGATGCCAAGATAGTTTATGTTGCCAAATGGCTCTTTTATTTTGCAGCACATGTCATGTGTTCTATTTAGTGGTGAACACATCTGTTGGAACATTTTTCTTTTCTCTGCCCCTGCCATTTTTTTTTGTTTGTTTGTTTGCAATTCTAGTTTCTCCAAAGATACAAACTCATACATCAGCCCAATGCATGTTTTATGACTTATAAACACCGTTAAATGAAGTCGTTCTAAACAGTTGAGGATTAGGAAATCACTGCTTTGGAAAAGGTATTTTTAGTGGCAAAAGTATCTTTCATTAATCTCAATTCTCCAGGTTTGAAATCCAAGTAGACCATGACAACTCAGAAGACAGCTACTCTGGGATTCTCCTGGGAGTGTACAACCACTGCTGTGGTAGAAATAAACAGCTGTTTCATACAACAGTGTTCACCTAATTTTCTACGTGCCCTTCTCCTCTTCTAGTTACAACCACCTACCAGTTTGGCAGAAGTTTGCTCAAAAGGCACGATGTTGGGTGTATGGAGGAACTGACCTTGTTGTTTTGGGGGCCAAGTAGGCTAGGAGGTTATCTTGTTTCTAAAAGCCTTTGTCAGTCTTGCTCCCTTAGCTTTCCCTGGCCTGTATCTCCCATTGGACTAAATCAACATTTTCAGAAGCAGCCCCTCCAGAGTGATCAGTGAGAGGTGTCTCTTGGTGAGGGACCCAACGATTGAGTAGCATGGGGAGGCAGCAAATCAATGACCAATAGCCGTCAGTGGGGGATAGATTGATGGAAGATTTTATAGCCCCTGTGTCCTTGTAAAGAAAGGTGTATAACAGGGAGTAGTGAAATGGCACAAGGAACTTTGTGTCCTCTGTCAGGTGCAAATAATCTTTCTCTTCTTTATGGTTAATTTGTATGCTACTTGCATTTCACATTTTGGGGAGATTTACCCAAGATAGCTCTAACTGAGTCAAGTAACAGAAATCTTTCAAAACAGTGAAAAAATGGATAATACTTCAGAAGAGAGGTGTGTGTGTGTGTGTGTGTGTGTGTGTGTGTGTGTGTGTGTGTGTGTGTATGTGACAGAGCAGAGTGGGAAGAAATTTAGTTTTATATTCCTTCTTCTCTGGTTTGCTCAAATTTGACTCATATAGGCATCCTTACATCAGCTTCACCTCAATCATCCTCGGAGTCTTTACTATTTTAACTGAAGAACTAGAGGTCTACATAGGTCTTAGATTTGCTCCTCTTTTCTTGTCCTCCTCCCCCCCTCCTTTTCTTCCTCTGGTACCCTCATCAGTAGTAGGAGTAGGAATGAAGCTTTTGCCTGAGATTGCAATATGCATTTCCATAAATTTAACCCTTAGCCTCTTTGATAAGTACAAAATAATAGAATAATAGAACAGTGTCTAAAAATTGTTCAGTGATCCTGAGAGAAGAGGCTGGTAGAGGGGGAGAGAACCTGACATTCTGATTTAATAACATCATGTGGATCTTGAAAAATTAGATGATAGCAGCTATTTCATTTCAGCTTTCATATATAGATGGGGAGCCTGTGTCTTTTCATATTTGAATTTATTTTTTCTTTTCTTAAAGTGTTTCTATCTTCTTATCTAGGATAGTTAATTTTCTTCCTTTAGTAAGTAACACACAAACAACTACTCCATTTCAAATCTGGGTTACTGTGAGGGATTTTTAAAATTATTTTCAAATTCTTACCATCTAGCTTTTGATGTTGCATATGTATGATTGTGAAGCCTCGAGTAAGAATTAGCTTTAAAGCATGATAATTAATTCATTCAAATTATCAGCCCCATGGAATACTGCAAACTATGAGATTTCATTTCTAAATGCACACACTCACACACACAGAGAAAACTCAGTTTCTCCATCAAATAAAAGGGTGGTTGGAGATGAACTATGTTATTTGATCATGTTTAAAATGCTAAATATAAAAAGATTTTTAATTTTTTTAAAATTTGAATCTTCCTTGGTACATTTTATATATATATATATATATATATATATATATATATATATATATATATACACATACATACATACATCATGATCTCACTCAACATTGAGAATTTATAGCAGTTTATGACACTACTTAATTCTCATTTTTCCCAGTTTCCCTGTCCACCGTACAACTCCCCACCCCAACTTTTAGTCAGACAGTAGTTTGTGTTTCAGATCCAGAGTTTGGTGCTACAAGATCATCATCAAATCTATGTTAACAGCTTATAAACCATAGACTCATTCTGAGTATAATATATTCAACAGTATAGGTGTAGGATATCTGTTAAATTTAAGGGCAGTTATTACTTATCAGAACTTACCTGCTAAGCCATGATATCACACCTGAAGTTTGGTTAATGTGCACCAGAATGACTTTAGTTGTGTTTGGTTCAGCACTTTCTAGGATTTCTAAAGTGAATGTTAGGGTTAATGAGCTGGAACAAACACATACTAAACTTATGGGCAATTTGATATATTAATATCAGTCCTGGAGGGACACAGACTGCTATTTGAAGCCACTTTAAAGGTCTTCACAATTGTTTACCTAGTCAAATTTGTTTATTGTCACTTGTTTTTTCTAGTGGCTGCTCCTTCATATGGAGAGGAGGAGAAAAAAGCCAAATCATTTTCCTCTGAGAACTTTCCAGGGTGGCGAGAAATGCGTTCTGTGTGGTCACTTGGAGGTTTGAACGAATACTAAGTTAACCACATTTTCAACACTGAAAGTGGTTATTGGTGCGAGGCGAGTTAGGAAAGCAGTTTGGTGTTAAGAATTGATTTATTTGTACTTTTAAGATGTCTCATTTCGAAAACTTCTCAAACAGGATTAAGAGCAAGTTTGTTTTGTTTTGTCTTGTTTTGTTTTGTTTTGGCAGCTGTACACTAGAGAGCCACCTGCTGGCGCCTGCACAAAACACATCCCTGAAATTGGAGCTGAGAAGGAAAAACAGAAAACAAACAAACAAACAAAAATAAAATAAAAAACCTCAGCAATACCTACAAGAAAATCTTTGAAAAGAATTGAGCATTCAAAAGATAATTTTATTCTATTTCAACTTATTGCTGGTATTTGTAATTGACATGGTTTTTCATATCCCCCTTCAATGAATTTTTTTTTTTAAATCCTAAGTGTGTGTATTAAATATGGCAATGAACATCACCATGGTGGTTCAAACTGTTTTCGTATCCATTTTCTAATAAAAGTGAGTATCATTCAGACTTTATAGCTGGCAAATGGTGGCTGGAGATAGGCCAGCTGCTTTTCCGTGGAGCAGGGGCCTCAGCCATGCATGTGGCAGAGCCAGGAGAGCTAATGAAAGAGCAGCTGTCCTTTTATCTCACCAGCTACTCTGTGCACTGTTTTCCTTTGTCTTCTGTTTCCACATGGCATTTGGTATGTGTTTGCGGAGTGTAGTCACCAATATTATTTTGTGACTCATCACAATTCTAAATGAAGATTGGTCCACAAAATCGAGAAATAGGGACTACCACAGAGAATGGGTTTAGGTGGTATTTGAAGGGTATCTTCGTGTTGCCTTGCTGTTCTATTTCACACGCTGCATAATATTACATGTAGTTTCTACTTGTGCTAGCCTTGCTAAACTTTAGACATGTTCAGTTTGTATAAAAATGAGCGAGATTTGGTTCAATTCAGTACATTTCTCTGAAAGCTTAAATATTCCTGTTTTCTGTCTTAAAACCCATCAATATGTTAAATATTTTACTTTTGTAATATTTTTACTTGTCCATAAATTATATTTATATTTACTTAGTGCATTGGTTCTTTTACTAATGCTATTTTGCATTTTAAAGAAGTGTAAATATCATCTTTTCTCTGGTATGAGAAAATGAAGTTGTAAATGAATTGTAGTATGTATAGTTGATATTGTGAAATAGAAAATATTTCAAAGGAAAGACGGTGTAGGGGTAAATAACGAGGGGGAAAAGAATGTGACAGTAATAAAGAAAAAAGGGAAACAAAGCTTACATATATAGGGGATGTAGGTTGCAGGGAAGGGGGAAAGGGGAAAAATGAGAATCAAGTCATGCCATATTCTGGTGCAAACTCTCAATGTTGAATGCAATATTGGTGTGTATTCATAATGTACCAATAAAGATTTAAATTTAAAAAAGAAGGATACAGGAACTCTGCAGTATAATTTACAGTGATAAATACATGTGCCTTGCTGTGTCTCTCAGTTTCTTTTTTCAGTAGCTGGATGTCACTAGAAATATCTCTTCCCTACCCTAGTAAAATTCTCTTCACCTGCAACATTATATTAATGGTATCTACCACTAACTGAACAGAATACATGCTTAGTGACTTTGTACTCCTTGTAATTTTAAAGCGACTTTGTAAAAGTACTTTGTTCAAAAATATTTTATTTCACTGAATGTTTAGTAAGCACTCATCTTCCTGTCCTTTATCCAGACATTATGTCCGTTAACTCTGTCTTAACACTTGTAAGAGATTTCTTCCAACTCAGCACTTTCCTTATGCTTTTATCTCTGTGGTGAATTGACTACTGCTGGGAGATTTGGTCACACTACCTATGTATTCCAATCGTTCTCTTCAACCTTTATTATGATCTTTCTTTAGAACCTCTTCATTTGCTTCACAGATATTATCACAATTTGAAGTGATTTTTTCTATGTGTTTAATCGCAATGGTTTTCTTCCAAAACCTAAAGATCAGATATCCTGACTTTTTTGTGATCATATATACCTAGAAGCTGAGCCGCTAGTAATTGCTTAATTGATATTTATAAGCAGAATTCACTTTGCAATGAGAGATTTATTGTGACTACATTATAGATGAGACTTCTAGAGAAAAAAATGATAACACTTTGTCACTGGTCTACTGACCACATGCCTGTAATAGAGCAGAGGTACTCACAGAGTCTCCATTAGACATTGCTGTCATGAAGACTGAAATGTGGAGCTCTGCATTGTGAATACTACTAACAAACAGGAGAGGGAAGGGGGTGATTTTGAAAAGTAAGGCCTCTGCTGGCTGTAGTTCCCAGAATGTCAGCCTGCCCTGGAGTCTGAAGATGCTAAGGAGGGCAAAGAAGCTTCCCTCTCCCCTGTGAGGGAAAAGAGAGGATGATCATTAGCACTTGAAAGCTGAGGATGGTCCTAAGGTTGATAGTTTCTCAGCAGGGAGCTTTTAGTATAAAGCACTGCCTTCATTAGTGATGCAGAGAATAAACTTCACCGATCTTTCTCAGGGTGGAGAAGGGAAAATACCCCTTGTAACTGTACCTTTCTCATAGTGGTGTGGTTTAAGAGAGCTGAACATGTATTAATCTAATCATATAGGCCCCACCCATGGAAAGAAATGTCTTCGAAAACTGGTGCAAGAGGGGACTTGTGTGGGAAGCTGTAAGATCCTCATGCAAAATTCAGATTCTAAATTCACGCAGATTTTGTAGAGCAGATCCCTAGAGTGGGGTTGGTAACACGTGTTCTTGTAGATATGCTCCAATGTTATACTGGGAACTTAAATGGTGATCCGCTTCTGTAGCCCTCTATAGAATGCCAGGTTATTCTAAAGTGTGTCTCTATGGCCGTGTACAATAACTATCCACCTCTTTGTCTCTGTTTCTCAGAATTTAAAAAAATGCCAGGAAAAAAAAAACTGCAATCACTATGCTCATTGAATGGTAAAGAAATTGATCCTTCTGCCCTGCTTCTATCAATACTCTCTTTACAGAAATGATTGTTTCCAAATATAGATTGCATGCTTTCCCTAGCACCTATATAAGAGTTTAGATACAGGAACATGTATTTTATTGCAGTAGGTCACCAGACCAGCACTTGAACTCTTTCTTCTTTGAACCTTCTTGAATGTAAGTTGACTATCTAGATGTTGATTTAGTCATCCGTTCAAATGTCAACGTTCGTAAGCATTACTGAGGATTTGTTGGTGAGCACAGAAAAGCACTGAGACATTAAGAAATCACCATGAGACAAGGTTGTTTTACTTCCTCATAAGGGCAAGAATACACGTTAGCATGAGGCAGTGGGTGCTCAGAGATGAAATCACAGGCTCCTTCTGTTTGTGTGAGAAGCAGCTGATTTTCTCTCCACTAGTCATTCGAGGGTTTACAATCTGTCCTGATGAGTTAGTTTCAGTGGTGTGAGCTAAGGGGGAGGCCTGAAGGATAGCTCTGTAAGGTTGCTAAGGAGGGCAGAGATTCGAATAGTGGGATATGAAGAACTGAAAGTTCTTGGCTGTTGATATGTTATCTTTGGTAGTAAGCTGAGCTCACATTTTCCACAATTCCAGTGTACGAGGTGGGGGGAGGCAGCCTAGGATAGACCACAGTTTAAAATGGAAACATTCTCTGTTTGTAGTTTTGATAGAATGGCTGTTGATTTTTAGAAGCACCCGCTTCTTAACCAAGCACTGTGAGTATCCCATGGACTTAATTCTTTCACATTGTTGAATCCTTAGAAATTAACATTGTCCAAGTTAGATATTCTTCATGGAGGAAGGAAGGAAAGAAAAAAGGAAGCCGCACCACTTGGTGGTTAAGTGTCATGGTAAAGATATATAAGATATTATGGTGACAAGCAATTCAGCTCAAATATATTTCCCAAAAGGACTATAAACCACTGTCATTGTAAAAGTCACACCCTGACTGTCTCTGAATCTCTAGCTTATAGGAGATTCTCAATATAAATGGCTGAATGAGAAAGTAAAGGATAAGAGAAGAGGGGATACTTCCAAGCCAGTCCAGTCCTCTGTGGTAAAATAAATCCTAACTTAGGCTACTGGATACGTCAGAGTCAATAAGTTATTATTACAACGTTTTCCTAAGGAGGCTTCTCAGTATTGTCTGAAATGATATTGGAGAGAGAAGTATTTGGCTTTTGCAGACAATGACTCTCTTTCTTCACATTTTCTTTGAATGCATATTGCTACTTGATTTTCTTTCTGGGTTTGTTTACATAAGATTGAATAGCTGTTCTGTACTGAGGGGCATACATCTTGATGGGCCATTGGACCCACCACCTTTTCCAGATAGATAGTTGTATTCATGGATGGCATCTGTAAAAACTTGTCATTTATTAGAGACAGATTCTAATAGTGGAAATTCCTTTTCTTCTGGACTGGATTTGAATATGCCGTTTAAATGCTGTGATTTATGAAAAAGATATTGAAACTCAATGAGCCTTAGTTGTTTTATTTGTGAAATATGATAGTGATACTTCACAAAGGGAGCTAGAATTTCTTCTTTCCAATGTATCTCTTCTTCTCCACGGTCTAAAACTGTTACCATGCACAGGTTCATAGGAGCCAATATCATGACACCATGTTTTTGCAAAAAGGAGCTTTATTTCATGGTGAATTAGCAAAGAGATGAGTAGCTAAAAGCTCAAGTCTACCATTGGTTGGTAGCAGAGTAATTTATAGGGCTGGAGAGAGAAAAGCTGCTTGTGGGAGAAATACAAGAAAGGCTATGTTCCTTTTCAAAGAGAGTTTTGTTGTGCATAGAGTCATCACTGGCTGGACAAGCTGATGTCGTTACTTGACAAACTAGTTCCAAATCCTAAGAAGACAACTTAAATTAAGGTACTTATATTCAAGTGTCTCCAGGCCTCAGCTTATTTCAAATTAAGTAACTTTGTTCCCAATGAAAACTTGGAAGTCTGACCTAATACTATTTTTTCCTTCCCATTTGCTGTACTGTTCCTTTTCAGCAGTGATTTTTTAAAAGTTTGATTAATTGAGCATATTAAATTATCTCTGTTTAATATATATTTTATTAGTCTTCATTAATTTTACTAAATACTAAATTTCAATGTGTATAATATATTTATATCATGTCCATCCTCCCTATTACCCTGTCTTGTGTTGTACTTTCCCTACCCCTTATTCTTTTTCTCTTGGTCTAATAATAGTCTTGCTACATTATGTCATCTTTCCTTAAAATTCCATCTATTAGAAAAATACTTGTCTTTCTGATTCTACTTCATTTTGCTTAACATGATAATGTCTGATTTCATTCATTTTCATACATCACTGAATACTTTTATGTTTACAGTTGAATATATATATATATATATATATACACACACACATACACACACATACATATACACACATGCTGTTGTGCTGATATATATATATATATATATATATATATATATATATATATATATATATTTGCTGTGCTGAAACTGAAATTTGATGTATTTGAATTTGTTGGTTCTTGGAATTATCTCCTGTGGTGTTGGCATTCTATTCAGGAGATCTTTCCCTGTACCTGTGCTTTTAACTTTATTTTTTCTAGCTCTGTGAGGAATGTCTTTAGAATTTTGAAGATCATACTGAATCTGTAGCTCACTTTTGGTAATATGGATATTTTGACTATTAACTATCTCCCGATCTATGAACATAGGAGGATTTTTCTTCTTCTAACATAATTTCTGTAATTTTAATCAAAAGAGTCTTTCACTGCATTGGTTAGGCTGATCCCTAAGGATTTTTAAAAAGCTATTATTGTTATTATTGAATGGCGCAATAATAATTGACTTTCTTGTTTATGGTAAAGAAAGAATTGTCATGTATACATCCCACAGTAAGTAGAAAGCAGCTACATTTACTGAAGATCAAGAGAAGCTGTGCTTCACGTTCATGCCAGGAATGGTACAACAGACCAAGAAAGGTGACACAGTGACAGAACACCACTGCACACAGAACCCTGGAAGAAGGAATGATCGTAGGATTCTGTTTGGAGTTAAATGGAGAAGCTCTCTCAGCATGTTCCAAATGTACTGTCCCCCTGGGAGCTCTGGTCCCCTAAAATCTTTGCGGAATGTTGAAGCAGGAAATTCCGTCTTCTATAGCTACTTTCAGAAGTATAGGAATGTTGACCCTGCCTACACAGAGACCAAGGAACCCTCACCTTAACTGCTGTATGTGTTCAAGGGAGCTGAAATCTTCTTCTTCTTCTTCTTCTTCTTTTTTTTTTTTTTTTTTAGGTTTTTTTTGAGACAGGGTCTCACTTTGTAGTTCAGGCTGGCCCTGAGCTCAGCCTGAAACTCACATCACAGCAATCCTCTTGCCTCTGCCTCTGCCTCCCGAGTGCTGGGATTACAGATGTGAGCCACCATGCCCGACACTGTGGTATGTGGTACTGATTGCTGCTGTGCGTGAGTCTCCATGCCCAGTATTGTATGTGGTTGCCAGGGAATTGAACCCGGGTTCTTCTGCTTGCAAGACAGGCGCCGGAACCACTGAGCTAACTCCCCGACCCTTGGGAGATGAAATCTTTTTTTTTTTTTTTTAATTGAAATCTGTATCGGTACATTACATATACGCATCATGATTGTACTCTGTAATGGGATTTATACCAGTATAAGACACAACTTAATTCTGCTTAAGAGGAATTTTGACAAACTCCGGACATGGCTGCAGGTTCTGATCTTGAATTAGGGTCATTGCTAGTAGTTTGATGGCTGTCAAACAGGAATAAATAAATTAACATATTACTTATGTAAGATTTAAATAGTAAAGTTATGCGAAGCAAAAATAAAGGCCATGTCCAAGATAGTAAAAAAAAGACCCCCCAATTCCAAATGTTTGGCCAAGAGATTCTCAGATTAAGTTCTTCATGGATCTTAGGGACATGATTATCCAATTATTGTGCTATATCTTTCACTATTTTTGAAGCATTGACATAGGAATAAAGGAGGTAGTGTTTACAACTCTGTTCAGCTGGAGGTAGCTATAGAAGATGAATGTTTTCCTTCAACACTCTTCAAAAGAGTTTGCAGGACTAGAGCTCTCAATAAACAATAGTACAGTCAGAAACAATGGAGCTCAGAGAGTCACACCCTTCCCTCTATTTAATTCTAAATACCACCTTGTGATTATTCTTGCTTCCAAGATCCTGAGAGAGGTAAAAGGATAAAATAACAAAAGCTTAGGAGATAGCAAATGCTCTAGGCTAAAGCATACCATGTTGGATCTCCTTGCCTGATCTTCTGGTCATCTTAACTTCATTTCCACCTCATTACAGACTAATAAATATTCACTGTATCTCATAAGCATAATGAAAATCACAGATAATTTTCAGAACAGCATGCATTCTAAGAATCCCAAAGATGACTCAGCATTCTGTCAATCATTCCTGTCAATCATATCTAGAGATTCAGCTGGAGGCACCTAAAACAGAGATGTCTGGCCTTTAAATTCCGAAAGACTGTGTTATCACTCCCCTTTCTGTGTTGCTGATGCTACTTTTGATATGTGTCTCTGTCTCTTTTGACAGAAATTTTCTGTCATCTGGCACTTCCCCAATAATACTACTACCAATAAATAATAATACTACCAATAAACTACTAGTATTATTGGCAAATACTGGTCTCAGCACAACTTCTGATGAATAAGCACAGCTGCTTACTACTTACTACTAAGTGACACTTGAAGTCTATCATCATACACAAGAACATGGATTATTATTGGCCTGTTCTATGGTAACAGTTATAAATGGTCTTTCTGCTTTCTGTCTTAGCTGGTTTACTATCTGTGTATGGAAATCACTGATTTTGTATCCTTATATTACAGAATTTAACATTGGATATGTCCTTTATTTATGTTTTTAAAAAGACCTACAGCTTGTTTTTTGCATATTTTTTCCATTAGCTTCATTCTTTCTGCTAGTCTCAACCTGAAAGATGATATTCAGAATTTTGCTAAATAATAAATTGGTCAATGATGAAATCAAGGGTTCTGATTCACTGAACATTAGCTGTTATTGTGTATATGTATTGTTATATTTTTATATATTCTATTGTCCCCTCTCTTACATTTTTCCTGATGAGATTATTGTAACTAGTAGAATTACTCTGAAGCAGAAAGAAAAGAAAAAGAATTTGCACAGATGCCTACAAAGGTGTACATGTAAGTATGTACACACACAAGGTTAGGTTGAAAGTAAAATAAAGACATAAAGCAAAGGGATATTTAAATTCAAATTTCCAATCTTGTGCACCAAATCCCATTCAGCAGCCAAGCTGGATTGCTAATAGTGGATTTAGCACCAAAATTCCAAAGAGACAACACAAAGCAACAAGGTTGAGTTAGTTAAAATAACAAAATTCTTCATGATGTGAAAAAAAAAGTCTTAGGAGATTTACTGTGTGATGATCTGCCACGATCGTTATGGGGCTCTATGAGCAGTGTTCCTCATCTTTTTGTATCATGAGGTAAAAGAAAAGGTACATGCTAATGCATATATGAAGTTCTTCTCAGCCAGAAGAGATGAACCCTGTAATGTTGTCATATGTCCCCGAACACCCAATAAACTAGTAATTCTGTTACATCTTGTACCTCATAAATGTCCCATGCATGTGTCTTAGTCATGCTGAAAAGCTGTGTTAGGGAAAGCATATTTATTGATAAGTTTTCTCAGGCCTCTGCACACATAAGAACTAAGCTTCACTAAGACTGCTTATTATGACCTTTGGTCCAAGTCCAGGGAACAGCAAGGCCCCATTCAGTGGAAGCAATTTTGTTAGAGCCTAAAGATGATGACCGAGGCCCCCAGCTTTGTGCAGCTTTGTGATTGTCTGGCTAGATTCAGAGAGAAAATTTACCATATCTTGAAAAATGAATGGATTGCTTATCCTTCAGGCAAGTTAAATCCCTTCGAGTTGATAAAGTCTTGAGTAATCAGGAAATGAAAGAGACTAATAGATTCACCCTTGATGAAAATTGACACCCACATGCAAGTCTCAGAGAAAGTGAACTTCCCAGAGAAAACCTGCTTGGCTAATGTAAATCAGGCCTGCAAGGCGCCATTTGTATGCAAACAAATTTAAGTGAAGGGCTTAGTGCAATTGCTTTCTATCATCTGGATCACAAACAAGATGAACAGATTTAAAGTGAAAAGGCTTATCTATAAACCTAGTGGAAAATAGAGTTAGGTCATTGTAGGAAGACTGATGAAAGTGAAGGGGAAAGCAAATATCTACCCAATATCTTTAAAAGATAGAGATCTTGATTTCTTAAGAGACTTATTTAGAAACTCAATATTATTTCTATCCTGCTACTAGTATATATCCTTATAAGCAACTAATGTTTTATGTGTTTGTAGCCATTCACTTATTTTCATGGAAACCTCAGGGGAATTGGGAGAAGTAATTCACTGGACATATACTCCAGTACTGATTGGATTATGGTTCGTTGTTTTGTGGTTGAGTGATTTCTTAAACTGAGATAGAAAATAAATGTGTTATTTGAATTCATTATAAATTTTACAGTCAAACTTTTCTACTACATGTTACTTGCAAAGTGGCTTAACATCGTATCCTACTTAGATTTTAAAGAATGGAGATGTGTTGTAATGGAGATATTCCACCACTGTTGAGTCCAACCTTAGACTAAGCATAAAATTTATTCTGCCTAAATGGGGCATCTAAACACAAATCCACTAATGAGGTTGAGAGTTACAGTGAGAAATCTAAGAAATGTGGCAATTTTTTTGACCAGAAAAGAGGCAAGAATGAAGAGGAATAGCAATAGAGGACATATCTTTTTTTTTCTTTTATTTTTTTTCTGGAGAACAGTAGATGAAATTGTTTTCATCTGTTTTAATGCTTCCTTGTTTGCAAGTGAGATAAAAATCCCAATCCACACTAGATTAAGCTGCGTGGAGATGTGATGGCTGTGGTAAATGACAAGAGCCCAAAGCTGACTCCGGGGCTTATGAGATAATATCAGTATTTCCTCACCTCCTTTTATTTTTCCCTTTGTTCGATCATATAAATCCCAGTCAGAACATGAGACCAAGATAGTAACTCTGCCTAAAACCCTTCTATCCAGTCAGATTTCAGTCCAGAGAAGGGAAAAGCTCAAGCAGAAAGCCAAGATTTACTTTGAGTTTTTTCCCCCCTTGGCTTGAATCCTGTTTGTAGTTGAATCAATTATAACAGCCAAAATATTGAATTCAGTTAACAGGTGATGCCCAAATGATGTGATGTACCCCTAGATGCAAAAAGATGTGCTGACATGGGTGGGAAGCAGCAGAACGTGATGGAGTGAGGAAGGTACAGTGTGACCCATGGACTGTCACCAAATACAGCATGAATGGATTCTGTCAGCTTAACAAGGAGAATAACGACAATATCATAACAGCAATGGGATGAGCAAGAAAAGTCTGGTCGGCTCTTTTCATTTTCATAATACCTGAGACACTCAATCTGTAAATAGATAAGGTTTATTTCGACTCAGTAATTTGAAAGATTCAGTCCATAGTTGGTTGGAACCACTGACTTGAGACCTGAGGTGTGTGTGTGGGCAGCACATTATGGCAGGAGCACATGGCACTGGAAGACTAGGTACTTCACGCTGAAGGTGCAAAGAAGAAAAAAGAGACTGAGGTTCTACAGTTCCTTACATGGACAAACCCCATTAGCCTAAAAATTTCCCCTAAACCCCATCGTGGGGAGATTCCACTAGCACTGAGCTGAGGACCAAGCCTCCAACATGGGCCTTTGAAATACAGTAAACCACACTCACAACTCAGATTACTGAGAACATGCTCTACATATTGCTATAGGGCTGGCTACAGACAGGTAAACTTCTCTGAATCTTCACAAAACTAAGCCTATATAAGAAATATTATTTTCTCTGTTTTTACTTTTTATTTTCTTTTAAAATTAGAGAAAATGAAGTGTTCAGAAGTTAAGTAATTAGCTGATTTTATATTACTAGATATGGTAAAAGTAGATAGTTTATCCTTAGGTACCTCTTCTTAAACATTACATTCTATAACCTTTTAATAAGTCAATCAAGCATTATCACTGTGTGTCAGAGTGGTGTCCGTGAAACAAATGTGGGGGTGTTGAAAAAGGGAGATTGTTTGCGTTTTATTCATAAGAAAACCTGCAAATTTCCTGGCAGGTCACATGATTTCTATGAGAAATTTAGAATTTTCATAATGCTAAAATTATTTGGGGGATAACTTCTTCCAGAATAAGTATTAATATTTGGTTAATAAACTTGTCAAATATTAATATACTCTACTAATGACATTGGAGTCCACGTAAGCGATTCATCTAACCAAGAGAATATGTTCATGTACATAAAGTAGTTTGTTGGGACAAAGGTCAATTTTTTGTGAGTTGAACTCACCGTATTTCCTGATGATATTTAAAAACTAAGAGTTTCATGTTATAATCAGAAAAAATATTTTTTCAATATAATACTCATGTATAGTATTATTCACCCATAATTACCTTTTTAAAGTGTTGCTGTTTTTCCTTTTTAAATTGTACTTCAGAGATTACATTCAACCAGTTATTCTAAGCCTTCAATTGTTCTTAAAAGTTCTTGATGTAATTCTGTACATATATTTATGCCCAGTTGTATCTGTGTAAAAATAGATACATCTTTGTATACCTAAATAACATTTTTTCATAAACAAAATGAAGTGGATGGAGTTTGTGAATCATTTGCTTATATTTCAGAGGAGAGAGTCAACTCCACAAAACAAACCTCATTCAGAATATTTCCCTAAATCGGTCTGCTTTAGTCTGCGTATCCCTTCAGTGAGCTACAACAAATAAACCCCAGGCAAGGTGGCTCCAACAGGAAGCCTAGATTTCTTATTGTTTGGGGAGGCTAAAAAAGAAGGTTCTGTGCATGTAGTTACTGTGAGCATCTTTATGGCCCTCTTTCTGTACCCTCACATAGCAGGGAGGGAGAGATTGAGAGAGAAAGAGAGAGAGAGAGAGAGAGAGGGAGAGAGAGAGAGAGACTTTTATTGTAGTTCTTCATATAAAGGCATGGATTTCATCACAAGGACTCCACCCTCATTATCTAATTTTCTTCCAGAGAACCTACCTTAAAATTTACATTGGGGATTAAATTTCAACTATGAGGGCTGGTATTTAGTTTAGTGGTTCCAGCACTTGCTTCACAAGTGCAACGTCCTGAGTTCAGTCCTCAATACCACTAACTAACTAACTAACTAAATAAATAAAACTCTAAAGAATTAAATTCCACTATGAATTTTAGGAGTGCACAGTTCATAAAAAATTGCTTTTGTGCTAGTTGACTTCATATGGTTTTTAAGATTATGTGTACTGGGATCCTTGCATGACTAGGATGTATTTGGTCCTCTCCTCAAATTACTGAATTTACCATCTGATTTCTTGGCAATTCAATTTCTTTGTGTTTTAATTTGGTATAATACACATTTTGGAATTTTATGGTAATAATTTGTCATTCACTAATTTCTTTTTGTGTTATACACTATTGTGCTATACGCTCAATTTAATCTTTTCAACCACTTTGCGTTCCAAAGTTGACTTAATCCTTCTTTCTGAAAATATTTTCTCCTTTTGCTTTTCATGACATTGCATATTTCTGACTTCCTTCATTCTAAAATATACACATATTTTTGTTTCTTTTATTGTTGATCTCTATTCTCCAAGCTTCTAAATGTTGACAAAATTGTTCACTTCTTCCTTTCTTCACCATGTTGTACTGTACTGAAGTGAATCATATTCCATTCATATAGTTTATTTTTTATTCCACATCTCCCAAATAATATAGCCTTAATTTCTAAACTGGACTCAGAACTGTTCTAGTTAGATGCCAACACTGATATAAATCTGGGTTGTGGGCAGTAAAGGAGAAAAGTTGGGTCAGCATGCCAGGCAGTCTGAACTTTACTGGGAGAAAGTATGACTTACAGTATGACTTTCTCTTTATATAGAAGTGTACTATTTATTCTTAGAATCATTATTTGGGAGATCTACTTGGAACTGTTCCTGTTCATTCCAATGGAGTTAATGTGATAAAAAGATATAATTTATTTCTTTCAAAAAAAGTTATTCCCACACCTTCCAAGGACTTTGTCTTCACCACTTCTGAATCACTAGGACAAAGTACCTTTAAAGGAGGAAGGGTTTATTTTGGTTCAGAGTTAAGATGTTTCAGTCTCCGTGTAGCAGTTTAAACATAGACATAAAACAACATGAGAGCCTGGGAAGAGGAAAGCTGTTTAATTCATGGCTACCAGGAAGCAGAGAGTGGAAGGAGGAGTGGGAAATAGAGATATAACCTTCCAGGTCATGCCTCAGCTACCTACCTCTTCTGCCTGGTCTCCACCACCCAAAGGCCTTCAGTTAAGCACCTCACCACCATAGTTCAATCCTTTTTCTGAAAGCCTCACCCTATAAATCATAAGAGAATTACACGGTTATTATGGGTTTCCATTATTAAAAGATTCTCCACTGCTTAAAATATACACTAACAATAATGACATATTCTGGTGATTTGGATTTGCATTTATCCCAGTAAGTCTCTCTTTATAATATTCAATTTGATCTTCTAGTTGTATCTGTGGTCCTTGTTCTAAAACTATGTTCTGATGTTTGGCAAGGATTAAAATAACCAGGAAAATCATTATAAGCATCACAAAAATTTCCAAGTCAGTTATAAATAGGTCAGTTTAACTAATCTGTTCTGTTTATACACAGCTGGGAAAAGATTACTGTTCAATGAGGCTTGCCTAATTCTCCTCCCAATAACCAACCTCCTGTTCACCAGTCAAAATTTGCTGAATAAAAATACAAAATGGGAGAAGAATTGAACACTTTGGGGGTATATGAAATCATTTCAAAGCAAGCTTGAATTAAATATTAGATAATATCAGAAAAGAAAAGAAGCTATCAGCAAATCCATGACTCTTAATTTATAATTAAAATGTAAATTTTCATCATTATTTCTTTCTTCCTTCTTTGAAGAGAAATTCTCTGCACACTTGTTAAATTTGTACCTTAAAAAACAACTTTCGACTTTTAATCTCTTTGACAAAAATGTCTACCATTTTCCCAAAAGCAATAAGTACTTTCAGTTATTAATTCCTATAAATTTCTACTAACCCTTAAAATTGGTTTCGTGAAATTAAATCATAGAAATGCTTTCATATTCTGTTCAACTTAGGAAAGGGACTGTGTCAAATTGTATCACTTGAATTATTTAATGATTCTTCTGCTAAATGGATTTGGTCACAAAATAATAATCTCATCTAAAAAATACATTTCCTTTGTTTTCAACGTATACCACATTTGGCTCCTACAGTCCTGTGAAATGAATGTCGCCATCACTTGAATCAGATTTCTTCTGTGGTTTAGATATTGCACATTAGGAATGCAACTGTCTAGTTCAATTATTATTCTTATTTTTTGGAAACTTTCAGGCTGAACTTCAGTGTACAAAGTACACATCTTCCGGGCACCATTGCATCAAGCAAACATCAGTTGTCACTTGTTGGAACCATTAACTAGACAAGCCCAAAATAAAACTCGGAACAGAGAGGACATGTCATGCATTCTATAAATTGTGTGTGTTCTGAGAACCTATTAAAGCTGACAGAGAAGGGGGGGCTGCAATCGGTGAGCACCTGATCACACCTTGCACTTTATTCCCTGTTGACTTTGGTTATGCCATACCTTTCCATTTCCTAGAGAAATAAATTAAAAGTCAGAAGTAATTTGCCTGACGGAGGATGCAGGTGGAATTATTGCTCAGAAGAGCCTTTGCACACTGTGAAATCCAATTTAACCCCTTGATGGGGGACAGCTTATTTTCTTTTGTTGACAGCTTTGTGGCAGCTAAAATAGAGACCTGATTAAATAGAGACAGTGAGAGATTGAGGTCTTGTTCTAGCAGCAGGGGGATCAAGGCCTCTAATCTTATCTCTCAGAACACTGAGATGGACAGAGAACTCAGGCAGGAGCGATTAGTCCAGCTGTTTTGTGCAATGGGAAGGGAAAATTCTAAGAGATAACTTCTAAAAGCGAAAGCAAATGCAGGCAATCTTCATGAAAAACTAGTATGTATCAGCATTTGAAAATAAAATCTGTACTATACACAGAAAAAGAAAACACAAAGAACTCTTAAACTAACTGTTTGAAAAGATAAGCTTTGTGTAACTTCATCTGCTAAAAATATAGGTCTTAAAAGTCGAGTGTTTTGGTAAAATATAATGAATTTTAAATGCATTTAAGACAATGCAGTTTCATTTGGTTCAATTTTTGCAGTGCATTTAATACAATTTTACAGTTTTCTGTATAAAAGTTATAGCTCAATAAGCACTGGTCTGCAAGTTAAAGTTATTGCATTGTCCATTCACTAACTCCTGAAGGCAGTGTTCATTTGGTATTGACATTACCTTTGTATAATTTTACATTTCTAATTTTACCAAAAATATGAAATTAAATTTTATGACTTACTTATATCATGTATTTTGAAATTTTATTAGATCTGAAGTCCAATGCTTTTTACTGCGGGTTTAAGTATAAAGTAGGATAATCTAATAATTACTTCTATCTTAAAAATACTGAAATTGTGATTTCTAATAAGTGTGTATATGATTGCTCGAACTGAGGTAGTCGCCTCCATGTGCTGTTTGCAGTGGGTCCTCTGTAAGGCACCTCAGTTTGCATATCTGATTTCATCTCTTCATTCATATGATTGGAAGATGAATGTGATGTCAGACTTTTTTTACTGTAGAGTCTTAATATCCACAGAGGGTGAACAACTGAAATGTATGTAGAAGTATATATTCAGATAGAGAAAGTGACATACATGAACACCTGTACAAAGCATTCTCTTGTCTGTAGATTTGAGGAACATGTTTTAAATATGTGTAGGCATTTCCACTTTATGTTTTATTCTAAGAATTGGTTTAATTATCATTGCATAGCTTGTGTCTAGATGTCATGCAGTCATAGGATGGGCTTATTCTGAGGTGCCTGAGTGATGAATGTGAGACCCTGTAATTAGTTCAAGGTATAAGGTGAGGCTCCAGGGCACTAGGATGAAGGGTGTGAGTGCTGCCCATTCTAAGTACAAGATAAAAGGGGCAGAAAGACTCTGGTTAAGGTCTTTGTTGCTTTTGCTGTCTTCTGCTTACCATGAACTATTTCTCCTTTGTGATGCTTCTCTGCCTGCCTTGGATGCAGCTGATTATGGACAGAAACCTCCTCAAACTGTGAGTTAAGTAAACTTTTCCTTGCTTATCTTTGAGTGTTGGGTATTTTGCCTCAGCAGGAAAGAAAAGTAACTCAGTCATGGCTGTAATGTGCAGGACCTAGACCGGGACCTTGTGTGTGTTAGGCACGTTCTGTACCATGGAGCTATATTTTCAACCTCTTCCATTTTAAAGAAGATAAGAAATCCTGTGGGGAAATAATTGCAGCTCTTCCAGAAATAAGGTGAATTAGGTAGCATTTCCTGAGCTAATTTCTGCTGTGGAATAGTTTGTATGAAACATGTCTCAGATCCAGTGTGAATTACATTCTTCTTTATAAGTAACCAAATCACATTCTTTTGTGGCAATGCTCAGTTCCTATAGCAGGCCTCTTGAAGCATAAGCGAGGCTCTCCTCTCCGGCCCCCATTCATAAATCTGGAGACCCATGGAAATATACATGGAGTTGTTACTCAGACGATGGATATTTCTTGGCACATTTTCATATCTTTTTCTCTAAAGCACTTTCTGCTTTCCATGTCTCTTCAGTGTGCCTCCTTTTCTCACGTGGGCTTTCAAGCGACTCTATCTCAGCTTTTGTCATTTTCAGCTTTTCTTTTCAACTACTCATATTTCCCAAAGAAGTGAAATGATTTTAAAGGGTGTCCCTCCTGAAGATTCCCTTATGGGAGTCTGAGAAGACATGTGCCTTCTTGGATTCATTCACTTGTTCTGTTTAGTGGGTTTGCAAAAGGTCAAATTATTTACCATACACAACTTACTATATCCTGTTAAGTTAACAAGTATGAGAAGAATGAATTATACATCTCACACCAATCTCCCATAACTTCACTGAAATTCACCAAATAGGTGAACTAAGGGCTCAGAATATCAGGTGGTCTGAGATGTCATGTGATAGAATGTGGAGGAATCTTCAAATTCAACAATTTTGCACAAGTCTCAATTTCTCAGCTTTCCCATGGGAATAGTTAGTGCCTTCTCAGTGGCTGTCACAAGAGTTAGATAAGATGATGTATACAAAGGTTTCTTATTACAAGGGTGTAGCACACATTCACCCTCTTTTATACCATTGTAAATCCCGCCTTAGTTAAAACTCAACTTCTGTTTCTAACAAAGATTTCTACTATGAGAATTTAACCTCCAAATAGACTTAAACTTTCTGCAACTACCTCCTGAACTCAATTAAAAAAGAAACCATCTAAGCACATTTAATATGCTTTCTTTCATATAGTGAGCTGGATACTGACAGTAACTGGCTTAAATGATATTCTACTCCTTTTCAAACAAGCAAAAGTGGAGAATTGGAAATAATACATTTTCTAGACTTCAAGACAGAGGGAAACTATTTGCCAGTGTAGGTTTTGTCAATCAAATAGGCCTGAATTAAATTTGTGTTTGGAACAAGTCATGGTGGGAGGTGTTGAGGAGAGGACAAGCTACCCATGCTCTTGATTATGTATTATAGTCCAGAGACAGTATGTTTTGGGAGCCAGTGGACTGTCAGCACCTTAGCACAAAACCTCCAGATGATTCAGATGCCGGAGTTTTTTCAGGGCTAGCTTCTCCTTCAGTGCAGTCTTTCTACAATGTTGCTTTGGGAGCGATTCCTAGGAGCTCATCTACGAACCCCTACTTTCAGGATGCCCAATATTTTCTAAGCTAGTTTTTTTTTTTTTAATGTACTGCATCTTTTTTGTTAATTGAGTGTATTCTGTACACTGTTATTTGAGTGATGCAAGAAATAGATTATTATAATTCAGATTGTGGTTATTGAAATGCTCTGGGGCAGTGTTTTCAGGGAAGATGATAGAATTATGACAGAGTTTGCATTATATAAAACATGAAAATCCTCTGGCTATATGAATTTTCTCATCTAAAGATGCTTAGTTTTAATCACATCAGCAAAGGTCTTCTTTTTTTCTCTTCAAGTAAGATAATATTTACAAATTCCAGGGATGAAGGTGTAGATATTTTTGGAAAAGGGGTTATTTTTCAACCTCGAAAAGGGATTGGATTTAGTGGGATTATATTATATTTTCAATTTAGAGAATTTGAAGGCACTGACAAGAAGAGTGTGGACCTGACAACCATTGTTATTGCTCCCAAAACCCTTTACAGCCAAGGATATGACACATGACTTTAATCCTAGTTACTCTCTACTTGGCAAGCTGAGACAGGAGGATCTTAAATTCCAACCCAGCCTGGGAACCAAAAAGGGCCAGAGGTGAAGTTTAGTAGTACAGAGATATTGTGAAATAGAAAATATTAAAAAGGAAAGAAGGTGTAGGGGTAAATAATGAGGGGAAAAAGAATGTGATAGTAATAAAAGAAAGGAAACAAAGCTTATGTATATAGGGGGGTTGCAGGGTATATAGAGGAAGGGGAAAATGAGAATCAAGTCATTTTATGTTCTGGTAGAAACTGTCAGTGTTGAATGTGATGATGATGTGTATTCATAATGTAACAATAAAGATTTGAATGAAAAATATTTTTAAAAAGAAAAGAAAGTAGAAGTTTATTTTTTCCCCCCAAAACTTTTCTTTTTTGTAAATTGTTTGTAGAAAGCCCACTTGGGCCCATGTTGGTCGATGTCTGGGGGGATGGGCCCATTGTGGCTCATGTTTCAGTACATGTTCTCTAGACTCCTGAGGAGAAGCAGCAGAGCAGACAGGCCTGGTGGAAAGAGCATGTGCAGGTCAAGGCAGCCAGGAAACAGAGAGCGAAGGGCAGGGCTTGGCAGGGGGATCTACTCTTCCAGGTCAGGCCCTGGAGCTCTGCTCTCCACAAGAGACTAGTAGCTAAACAGCTCTAATTCCCCATAATCGAATCACTGTCTAAAAGTCTGCCTATGAGCACATGAAACTTGTGGGATATCAAAATCTAAATCATAATGTTGTGTGCAGACCTTTGCAGACTAGAGAATTTACTGGGATTGCTATACTTATGGATTATTCACATGAAAAATGAAATAATTTTCTGGTTGTCAAGCCTGGGCATTCTTTGCATCAAACTGAAGGTAAATATGGAATATACACAACTATGTATTGACCTGACCACATTAGATGATATTCTTTATATGAAAGATAAAATCCTCATCTGAGGAAGAAACTTACTGATTTTAAGCAGTTACAAAACAAAGAACCAGTCTGGTTATTAATCCTGAGAAGGTCACATGAAGAGATCAAGGTCTATTGGGGACCGATTTCCACCAACTGCTCTGAAAGGGGGATGATGAGAACCAAGAAGAAAAGACAAGAAACCGTGTCATTTCAAAGGGGCAGAAGTCAGGGCCTCAGAGCAGGCAACGACAAGACTTTACTAATAGCCACTAATTGCTGGGTGTACACAGTAATGGAAAGGATCACTGGGCAACTTGGGGGATGGAGGTGACTTTGTGTTCGATCTTATGACCATGCAAATCTCATGCTGATGAAGGCAGAGAGGAAGGGGCATTTCTGGACAGTGGGTGGGATAGATGAACTGCAAAGGAACTCCCCCTGCCCTGCCCTTGAGAACTTTGTCTTTTGCATGATTTCTGGTGTCTAGAGATTGGTAGATCTTCAGCTGATGCTGTCTCACCTTTGAGCACCACAGAGTCATAGGCCACTGAGGCCTCAGCTGTGACTGGAGGCAAAATGGAGTTATGTTTCTGAATGCCCTTGCAGCTCTCAGGCAAGACAATGTTGGGCCTTAGACAACATCAGTCATATTTTAATTATGAAATGATTTTCCCTAGTATCTATGTAGAAAGGCTCTCACCTAAGTCCAATTAAAATTTTTATCACAGACTCAATAACCTCTGTTATCAGTAACTGGTTTCTCTCTCTCTCTCTCTTTCTTCTCAAAGTAGTGGGACATTTTCAAATTTATTTGCTTCCAGGTGAAAATTTTGCCAAAGGATCGGTGATACTAACTCTTTTTGTGCTCAGTGTTTGGAAATGAGATTACCACTGCCTTGGTGGTTTGGAAAACTACACCTCCTTTCTGCACCTCTGAGTGCTCTGACACTTAGAGGAGGACAGGAGTGTGTAACGGGTGGCTAGAAGGGACACTATTTTAGCCTGAATCCTCCTAGCTTGTGATAGGAAATCAAAGAAATAAAGAGAACAGTGCTAGAAAGACAAGGGACAGTCTTCCGGAGGAGAAAAGGCTCATGTTCTGTAACATTTCAAAATAGCATCCACTCAGCTGACGTGAGTACTTTGTACAGTTTCTGCTGCCTTGGTTTCGACAAGGCTTTGACAGCATCCAGTGGTCAAAGAAAAATTGCCTTTTTGCAGGAGCCCTTCTAAAGAAGCCCTTCAAAGGAACCTGTTTACCACTTCTCCTATCACCAGTCGCTGAGTGGTAGAGAGCTGTACATGCTGATGGGGCAGAAAATTCTAGTGTCAAAGAGAAACATCACTCCATCCCTACAGAGAGGACTGACGGCGGCTGATCATTACATAGCTCCTCTTACAGTTCTCAAGTGAACTGCAGGGAAGCCCAGATATGAGGAAGATAATGTGCCAGTTCTGCTGCCAGTACTGGCCATTTGTGATCTGGGGGTCTTGAGTACAATGATAGATGTTAATAGTGGAATAGTCTTGATGTTTAGTAGTCATTGATTCTTTTTGTTAGTTGATTTTGTTGGTACATTTTATATAGATGCTGTAATCACAGTCAATATTGAGGATTTGTACCAGTACATGACATGACTTAATTCTCACTTTCTCATTCCCCTGACCCCCCCCCCACAATCTCCACCCTCATATGCATAAGCTTTGTTTCTATTTTTTATAATCACATTTTTTTCTTTCCATTCATTACTTACCCCTACTCTCCTTTACCCTTTGACTATTTTCTATTTCACGATACCTATTATACATTTTAAAACTTATTTACACCTTCAATTCCTCATAGCAAAGAAAAGATATGGTATTTACACATCTGTGTCTTATCTGTTTTACTTATGAATATGTCCTCAAGGTGCATCCATTCGAGTATAAAGGGCTCAACTTTATCATTCTTTAAAATAATATCATGATGTTTTTATCTTTTCTTCCTGCTTTCTCACTTCCTCTGTCTTTGTCTCGGACTCTCTCTGTGCCTCTGTCAGTCTCTCTGTTTGCCTCTCTCTCTCTCTCTCTCTCTCTCTTGCTCTCTCTCTCTCTGTCTCTCTGTCTCTTTGTTCCTCCTCAGTACTAATGATTAAACCCAGAACTTCACACGTGGTAGGTAAGCACTGCACCACTGAGTTACATAACCAGATTTCAGTCTATTCTTTTACAGAAAACAAACAAAATCCTATAAAACAGAGAAGGTTATAATTTATCCACCTTTATGACAAATTATGATAAAGAAAAAAATAAAACTCAGTTCCAGCTAACTCCTATCCTGTCCCTCAAAAAACTTTAAAAAATCCTTTCAGACACTGAGTGGAGAATCACTATCAAGATAGCCATTTATGGCCTCTTTATTATTGTTTTTTCCATGAACAATACTACTTTCTTCATCTTTTACCCAGCTTCCACAGAAGAAGCCATCTCTGGCTTCTCCCTTAATGATCACAACATTTCTTACAGCATTTAAGATCGTAGGTGTGTTTTCAGAAGTGTCCCCAGCATGTACATGTACATATCTAAGTTAGATTTTACTTAAGTGAAGATTGCATCCACAATTTTAGTGTGTTTGCAAGAGTCTCATAGTTAACAGAAGGGGGAACTGAGATGTATTTTTAATTGCTTTCTGTGTTTTAACCACTGTGCAAACTTATTATAAGTAAAAACTAAATAATAGGTGGCATGTCATTTTCATAACATTTGTGTCAAAATAGCTATAGTTACATCCTTCTTTTACAGATGAATTTGAGAAGAAATCATAGAAGGAAAATAAGTTTTTTAAAAGCCATACTAATAGTAAATTCTAGACCTGCCCAATACACACACTTCTGTGTATATTAAAATGCAGCACCATTTTTGGACATCCCACTCCTGCTTGTCAAAAATTTGTTTCCTTTTTATGTTTGCTTCTTACTATAAAAAGGAAAAGGAATAAAACACCTCATTCTTTACAAAGTCCAACTTGATTTCATGTATAGTCTTAGAAAACAAATTGATATTCTTAGTTTTTCTAGTTTATCTTAGTGCTCGTTGCTATAATATTTACTTGCAAATTCTCTTCTTCTCCCCACCATATCCTTTATCGATGCCAAAGGTACAAGGCGGGAATGACAAACTACCATGAGTACCTCTCCAAGCAATATATATCTTGAAGATTATAGACTAAGCTATATACAAAATCAATCTACAACATTTTTTTAACCATGGCTCTGTAAATTTGTCTTTTCTTGCAAAGATATTAATTGGGCCAGAGGGACTCCAAGGAAGTGGTTTAGTGGGACTTTAAAATCTATCAACGAATATTTATTGAGTGCCTACTTGGAAACATATTGCCGTGTGAACATCCTGTAAAATTCTCCTTGTGCGGCTGTATTATTTGTATATGTTATAGAAAGAGATGGTAGGGAAAGATGATTAAGCTGAGAAATTTACTGCTTGTGTTGTCTGTAGTTTCTCTCTGGAGGTCAATATTAATGAACTTCAGGACTGTTATGCTACTGTTTGGTGGAAGGAAGAGAGAAAAGAAAACCACAAGAAAGAGATGTTAGAAGGGATGTGGGGAAAATGCAAATGGATAAAGCAATGAAAGTGTTAGAAGACATTTTGGTATGTCTCCTACGATCTCTTACCTTCATATTGAGACTGACTCTCCTGTGGCAGCTGCGTAAAGATTCAGACCTGTCAAATGCTGTTGAGATCAAACCCAAGGACTGCTGACAAAAGACATTTGTTTAATGAGCCCCCTCTTACTTCTAGATGTGTTTTCAATGGTTTTAGCTTCTGTGGCCAACCATCATATGAAAGTCTTAAATAGAAATTTCCAGAATTTAAAAAACATCAGTTTTTTAATGGCTTGCAATTTTGGGTATTGTTATAAAAATCTCACACAGCTTCACCCCAGTTTATCTGGGATGGGTATCTTCACTTTAGACAGCATATTCTCACTGTATATACTCCTGCCACAGCCTCAGTGACTTAGAAGCTGTAAAGATTACTAGCTTAACAGTATTGATAATATAGTACTTGATTATAAGTAACCTCTATTTTGCTTAATAATGCCCATAAACAAAAGAATAGTGAGACTGGCATGCAGATATGTCAAAGAAAAAGTCTCCTTAAATGAAGAATGAAAAATATTATACAATAAGTGCTGTTGCTTAGATATAGAAAGTCTCCCCCAAAAATAATATGCTCAGAGGTGGGGCAGGTTTTTGTATCTTGAGAGTGGCATACTCATCACTACATTAGCTAATGTGCTATTAGGAGGCAGGATTGATCAGAAGAGGAGGGTAACTGAGAGTGTGACCTAGAAGTGTGAATCTCTCTCTCAGGCTTCTCTCCTCTTTTTGCCTCCTGCCCACTGTGATCGGAGCCTGCTTCTTCTTTCAGGCCCTTACACTGTGTCATTTTGTCCTGGAGCCATGGACTGAGCCCACTGAACGTGTAAGTCAAAGTAACAGGAAGGTGACTAGTACCGTACGATACCTGGAACAAGAGAACACAGTTGTACAACTTCTATTATAGCATATTGTTACAACTTTTATAATTGATCATTGTTAATCTTTTATTGTGTGTAATGTGCATAACAAGCTTTATAATAAGTATATGTGCTTAGGAAACAATATAGTATGAAGGGGTCTGTACTATCCATTATCTTAGAAATCCACTAAGGGTCTGAAATATATCCCTCATGGCTAAGTGGGACTAATATATACATAATCTAATCCAATAAATTAGAACAAAGCTGAAAGCTTTGAAAAAAACTAATCAGAAGAGAATGTTCTTTCTCAGAAGTACTTCTTGCTGTGAGATTTGAAAATAGTACTTCTGCAATTATTTTTCCACTACATGCAGCCAGAGATTTAACTCAACAAAAGGAAAAGATGACAGTGAATCAAGGATGGAGACACCACAATCACTAATGCCATCCTCCGAGGTGCTGAATTCATCCTAGCCCTGAACTTCTTACCCAGGTTATCTAGACCATCGAGCAGTGTATTTTTTGTTTTCTTTAATATACTTTTAAAACACTGGATTTTCTTGCGTCAGGTAGAAAATATTTCCTAGAGAGGAAACAATGACTGGAAGGTAGCAAACCCAGACTGGTATGGGGCAAATTTGGAAGCCAGAGATCCATTGTAAACTTGCAGTGAAGGTGGAAACCAAGCAAAGCAGGTTCTTCCTGGAGCACCCTTGGAATAAAACGCTCAGTCCCAAAAATATAATACTATAAAGAACAAGATACTATAAGGCAACATGTCAGCAGGAGGATAGGCGAGGACTGAACTAGACAATGGGCAACTCGACTTCTCTGTGAAGTAAGCTAGAAGTGGCAGATATTTGCAAGTTATTGTCACAAACATTTTCAATCCCGATGACATTGAAATATAATGTGATGCTGGCTTGGTTTTGTTTCTCAATGTTTTAGAAACAAGAAAAAAAAAATCTGTAAATTCTTCTGGAATAAAGGGTGAGATTATAAAAGGATTTCACAAATATAGGTAACCAAAGGAGAGTAATATTGTGTATGTAAGAAAAAAATAGTATGTTCTTGAAAACTTTATCTTTAGTTGAAAGGTGAGGGAGTAGATATGAGGACTAAAAATATTTTCTTTGGAGTCGAGTCTGTAGAGCAACGTGGACGGGCGAGATTTGCTGATGGGGCATGTTCCCAGTGCTTCTGTGCTTATCTTCCCTCAAGCTTTTGGTTGTGTTTTTTCCAAGATTTCTTCCCACTTTACTCCACACCATGAGTCAGTCTGCTTTCTTAAATCACAGTTTGTGTAGATGTTTCTTCTTACATTTGCCCCAAATTTATTCTAAGCTCCTTCCCATATACACAGAGAAACTCAGAGCATAGATCTAATCATGAACTTGGCTATCCAACACAATTTTACTTGGAAATTTCTGCTCATGAAAAGAAGCCAGAGTGATAATGAAGTCCCAGCTTTCTTGGAATCATCCCACTTTAATGCTATAGGCTAGAAAATTATTAATTTTACCTTTTATCAAAGTAAATATAAGCAAGCAGCCATGAGTTGGAGTGGAACTCCTTGTATTGGATTTCTAGGTGACAAATTGCAACATAACAAGATATAAAGGATCTAAAACCAAATTTGGGAATGCTTACTGACATCTGACTATCAGCCAATCACAGGCAGCCAAATGATGGCTCCAGCCCTGGAAAGCCAGACACCTGGCTTCTGTCAGTCAGGTGATTTCTTCTCTGGTGCCTGCCCTTCAGCCTTTACAGGCACTTTGCTCACGCTGCTGTGCAGAGCTCTGTCAATGTCCAGTTCCATCCTCTTGTGAGGTCTGGGCTCTGTTCTGAGTGCTGCCTTGTTTGTGCACTTCACACAATTGAATTGGCTCATGTAATTTCTGTCAAAGTAAACCTGCGTGAGTTTTGCTTTTCACACGGTTTTCTTTGACACTTGCTGCCATTTATAAAATAAAACACCTGACCCTTCAGATTTATGCCCATGTTACGTAGCCTTCAAAGAACAAAAGTTCCATGGTAGGGACGGGGATTTAGCTCAGTGTTTCTGGCTCCTGTCTTGCAAGTGCAAGGACCTGGGTTTGATCCCCCGGTAACCACATACAATACTGGGTGTGGAAAATCATGCCCCGCAGCAATCAGTACCACATCCCACAGTGCTGGGCGTGGTGGCTCACGCCTGTAATCCCAGCACTCAGGAGGCAGAGGCAGGAGGATTGCTGTATGTGAGTTGGAGGTTGAGCTCAGGACCAGCCTGAAGTACAAAAGCAAGACCATGTCTAAAAAAAAAAAAAAAAGAAAGAAAAAAAAAATTCGTGGTTGAATTCTTGCTCCATAATAATTTGTTATAATTCTAATGGTGGATAATATTTTATCAAATTCTCTAGTGTTCAAACATTTCTTTTGTGAAGAGGAAAATAGTACTGACTTTTTAGTTGTGGTAAGTACTTCAAGGATAGCTGCCTAATTAGTTACTGACTCAGTTATTCATAAATACCCCCTTATAAACTCTTTCCCTCTCATCCCCTTTCAACAGTTCAAAAATTCATCAAGATGTTATTACATGTTTGGAAGAATGCTACAGTCTGGGCATGAAATGGTTAATCAGAAATGGTTCTTGCCTTTAAGCAACTCTTGGTGTAAAGGGCAGAAAGATGAGTGGGAAAATAAATTGAAACATTCAGCATACCAAATTTGCAGAACAGACAATAAAAGAAGCAACAGCCTTTATTCCAAAATAAATTAAATATGTTTGGACAAAAGTCAATATCAATATCAAGGACAAGAACACATATGTCACGGATAATTTCTTTTTTATTTATAATTTAACCATAGCCCTATTTATTCTCTACTTTCCAGTAAAAGGACATGCTTGGGAGGCCCAAAGATTAATGCAAAGAAGTTATCAATGTACATAACTATTGTTTTTAAAATTTTTGATAAAGAATTTTGCATGATTATTTCAAATATGACATTTTATTATACTGATGAGTAAATGCTTCTTAGATTATGTTTTGTGTCATTATTGAAAACAACTTGAAACACACAAATAGAGGCTCCAATCTCCATTTTCCTGGATTAACAGTTACACACACACACACACACACACACACACACACACACACACACACTGTCCAACACATCCCACATGCACAAAACTTATCAAAGGAATTCAGTGAGGAGATTATGGAGATTCTGGTGCACTGGATATAATAAGTTTTTGGTCCTTGGAAATTAGAAAAACACATCTATTTTATTATTGATCCATGAAAGAGCAGTTAAGTAATTTATCAAAATGGCAAGAGAAGACCATTTATTGAATCTGGCTTTTTTTAAAATTAGGAAAGTTAAAGACTGCAAAATATCATATCATGAAACAGGTGAAAAATTTGAACCTTCTTTCTGACTCTGGTACTAAGTCAAATGTGGTTTATCAAAGAGATTGCTGACTATGAATAGCTTAAACTCATGTGTTTACTTTTCTGTTTAGAGGCCTCCATAAAGAAATTATTATTCATATAACATCCAGACAGCCAGTATTTTAACTGACTTGACTTGGCTTCTCACTTTATCTCTTGTTTTACTCCTTTCCAGCTATCCCATTTTACTTGTCCCTTCTCTTGCTTGTACTTCACGAATCATCTCACACTCTTTTTCATGGGCTCTTGTGATTTGCTTGACCTGGAATGCATTTCTTGTTGTATTCTAATGAGGTAAAACTGACATTCCTACTGCCCCTTAAAATGCTGTTCAAACTCTATGTTTTATGGTGCATTCTTAGGAAGAGAGAGTTTTTGAAGCAAGTGCTTTGAACCAAGATCATACCAATCATTGCCTGTGTAATAGGCATCAGCTGAAATAAGAGTCCTTGGGTGCCTTCAATTCCTTAGCGATGAATTTTTGAAAGGTCATCAGTGTTTCTTAAAGTTGACTCTAGATTCTCTGTAATCAGATATAACTCAGCTTTATTACAATGAAATGCTTAAATTTTAAAATTTTGAATTCAACACAGCACATTCCAAGAACTGATGAAGGTGGGCAAATGAAAGTGTCGTCATTGTGATACAGGCCTCTATTGGAAATGTGGCACTCTTATTTTATCTGCTATAATTTGCTAAAGCCAAGCTGTTATCAGTTCTAAGAGACATCATAATTTTGCACAAAACATAAAGAAATATACTATCAATTATACTTGAAGACCATACTTTAACAGTTAGCATATTTTAAGTAATAAATACTAGAAAGCTTCTAAAGGTTTTGTAGACAGATTTTATTTTTAACATCTCTATATTCCTCTTTCCTTCTTTACCTCAATTTCTGGTATAAAATACATTAAGGTACAGATATTTATAAAGCATCTTAATATTCAGAGACAGGCTCTCAAACTTCTTAAAAATTGTTAATGCTCATTTCTTTTTAAGTTCGGCACCATCTTTTGTCCAAAATTCTGATGTTATGTTTTCCTAAAGAAGGGAGTGGCTTTGTTTCCAAGCAAATAATATCAATTTTCACTTTTAAAGAAATTGAGCTGCATGTCATGTCCTGCTTCTTCTATTATTACATCATGTACAGGTGCAAATTCCTCATGGTAGGTGTTATGATTATGTATATCAAAAATATTTCAATAAATGTTTTTTTCTGAGAAAAAACAAACTGAATCTTCCATAATAGGAATGGGAGCTAGGGAAGGAAATAGCAAAAAGAAAAGGAGGGACAGAAAAAAAAATTGATGCTAAAAAACCAGAAACAAAGCTATGTATATGAGGGAGTAGAGGGTAAAAAGAGGAGGGCAAGGGAATGGAAAAACGTAAGAATGAAGATATATTATATATAAGCACAAATTCTCAATGAGGAATGTGATCATACTGTATTCCCAAAATGTACCAATAAACTCAATCATTCAACACGTATACAGTCAGTAGCATTTAGCACATTTACAGTATTGTGCCACCACGACCTCTGTCTGAAACATGTTCATCATCCAAAGGAAACCCATATGTACCAGGCAACTCCTCCTCGTTGCTCTCCCTCTCTGTCCTCAGACAAACAGAAATCTAATTTCTGTCTGTATTGATTTACATACTGTATTTTATGAAGGCCAAATTGTTGTATATTTCACATGAATTTCATCATAAGATATATAAGATATTATGTCTGGCTTCTTTAAATTAACAAAATACTCTCAG
The DNA here is from genome assembly GCA_004026965.1 of Petromus typicus. Classification (NCBI taxonomy): domain Eukaryota; kingdom Metazoa; phylum Chordata; class Mammalia; order Rodentia; family Petromuridae; genus Petromus; species Petromus typicus. The sequence continues at coordinate 59,271 of PVIR01005175.1, forward strand.
GGCTCATCTATATTGTAGCATGTATCTATACTTCATTTGTTTTCATGACACAATAATATCTTAATGTGTATATATATATATATATATATGCATCACACTTTTTATTCAAAAATTAATGAACATTTAGAGTAGTTTTCTCTGTTGACATGTTATGTGAGCGTGTGTGCAAGTATTTGTTTGAGTACCTATTTTCAATTCTTACAGGTATACATAAGAATGGGATTCTAGGTTATATGATAATACCTACTATGTTTAACTTTTTGCGTAACTGAAACTGATTCCAGTATCAACTTCACCTTTTCAGACTTCTCTAGCAAGGCATACATCTCAAACATCCTTCTTCATCCTTTTGATTTACTTTTATAAACTTACAATGGTCACCTGAGTGAGAATAGAATGATATTTGTGATGATTTTTATTTTCACTTCCCAAGTGATAGTAACATTGAGCACCTATATTTTCATATACTTGTTGGTTATTTTTATAGATTCTTTGGAGGCATGTCTCAGATTATTCTCACTTCAAACTTCTGTTATTTGCGTTTTTACTACTAGGTTGTAAATATTTATTGTAACTTGTTTGTGGTTAAGTTTCTTGACAATGATCCTCGCTGTACAAATATTTTGATTTGATGAAATAAAATCTATCTACTTTATATTTTGTTTCTCATACTTTGGTACCTGCGATTATGAACCTATGTCAAAACATAAGTAATAAATGTTTATACCCTGATTTTAAAATAATTATTTCAGTTTGAAAATTTATTCTATTTATCTATTTTGGATAAAGGTTGAGTTACTTCTGTGCATTGTGTAAAGTAGGATGACAGCTTCATTTTTTTGCATGTGGATATTCAGGTGTCCCAGAAACACTTGTTGAAGAGACTATTCCTTCTCATGGAATGGTCTTGATAACTCTTTAGGAAGTCATTTCTCCATAAATATAAAGTTGTATTTCTGGACTCCCAATTTTTTTCCTTCACTTATACCTATCCTTATGTCAGTATTATACTTTTTTATTGTAACTTTATAGTATGGTTAAAATAAAGTCACATGATCCCTTTAATTTTCTTTTCTTTTCACTATTGTCATAATTATATAGAACTCTTTTGAAATTCAGTAGGGATCAAAAAATTGGAATCAACATTTTGCAAAATTAAATAAAATAACAAACAGTTATTAGAACTATGACATTTTATATTCAGTCTTTTGATCACTTTGAGTTATATTGTCGTATGAAAAATAGTTAAGCACACCACCAGAAGAATATACCATCTGTACTTGTTAATGTGGTTAATTTTATATTTAATGCATACTCTCTATATAAAATAGAAGTGCACTTACATAAAAAAAATCGGTAAAGTCTCCAATATATGTAAGTGGGGAGTAACAGTTAAAACATGTATTTTGTCATACTTTCAAAAAATATTCAGCCTAAGTTTCTGGTTTGTAAATTATTCTACATGAGATTTTAAGAAATATGACTGTCTGATTGAGAAAAAAATAATTTTTCCCATGACCCAACTTGTGCCCTCTGAGTCATTTGACTGAGTAGTTTAGAACAAATGCTGGTATGTGCCCAAATTTCCTGGCCAGTAAGTGATTGCGATGAAAGTTGTCTTAGAACATTTTGAGATAAGTGGCATGAAAAAAAGAATAAATGTGTCTCCAGAGGAGTAAGGAAAGGAGTCAAAAGAGAAAGATAAATCTTCATAGCAGCCTAAGTAGCAGACCTACTTATCCAATCTCTTAAGGCAAGAAACTTTCTTGGACACATCGGACATCAGAAAATCTTAGGAAGCACTGTCAATAAATGGAAAAGTTTGAATTTAAGGTGGAATCTTTCTCACTTAGAGATTTCAACTTTCCCTCTAGGTGTGTCTGATATAGGCTTTAATTAAGATCCAAGATAAAGGCCTAGGCTGTTCTCACTTTTTAAGAAATTTAAAATGCCAAATAATAGTGATAAAAGCATGTCACAGCTCTAACAACAACAGGCTGTTGACGCCCCTCACCCCACCATCCCCCATCATAGGTACCATTGACCACCTGTCTGCTGACACCCTGCAGTGTCTCAGAATCAACAGGAAATGCCTCAGTGCCTTAGTGCAGGCCAGAGCCCCGGGTGCCTTTCTCTGGACTGGAGCAGGATTGTGGTGGTGAAGAGTGAAAAGAAGCAGCTGTTCTCAGTGTAGAAACAAGCCTGGCCCCTCCAGAGTGTGGCAGAGCTGGGCCATCCACCCTTTTGTGAGTCCCTAGTGTTGCAGCTCCAAGAGGGAGTAAAAGCAATTAAAGGCATCTGTGTGCTCTCCTCATAGGATGATGAGTTGCCTCTCATAAATCTGCAACCCACCAGGCTCATTTCATGAGTCAGATTCTTCAAAAAAAAACTGTGTTAGGTGCACTGAAACCATTCAGGGAGTGGAGGACTCATTCTACCTGTCATCATTGGAAATTTTCCCAAATCACTGGATTGGGGAAAACTTCCACTTCCCAGTCATTAAACAAATAGTACTTATATTCCTCATAAAGGAGAGGTGGCTCATGCCTATAATCTCAGAACTCAGGAGGCTAAGGCAGAAGGACTACAAGTTTAAGGCCAGTGTGGTCAACATAGTGTGTTCAGACCAGCCTGTACTACATAGTGAGACCCCATTTAAAAAAAATAATGAAAAAGTTGTACCAGTATGTTGCTTTCGCAGAGAACAGTCTGTTGGACAGTTTGTTTGAGAGAAGGGAAAGTAAGTCAAAGAATTCCCAAGTATTGATCATCATAAAGGAGTATCCACCTGGATACAACAAGTGGGAATAAAATGGTAGAATATGTAAAATATTTTTCACCCGGTACATAAAAACGTAATTTGGGAAGGAAGCACTTTAACTTAAATCTTATGAATGAAAAATTATTGGAGACAAACATTCCAAGCAAAAGAACACAAAGCAATAGCAAGCATGCAATGTAGAAAAGAATATAGCCATCCTGCAAGAGTGCTGGTATAGACAAGTGCACAGCTCTTCTGAGAGTGGAGACAGTGCTACACTGTGAATGAATTATGAGGAGCAGCCTCAGAGTGGGAACCTTCAAGTCACCCTTGTGGACTAGATCATAATGAGAATGCTGTTTGTACACTTCTAACTATAGGATACAATCAAGGAAATGAGATGAGTATTTCAGATTTATGCCATTTACAAAACAACAATGAAAAGGAAGAGTAGGAGGAGGAGAGAGAGGAAAAGGGAGAAGGAGAAGAGGTAAAACTGATTTAGCACTGGCCAGGTCCACTACATCTCAGTTATCAACTTGTTATTTTGTGAGTTACCTTTACATCTATACACTTTCAGAATTATTTGGTGATCAAGAGAGGAGATTGCTGGGGCCGGGGAGTTAGCTCAGTGGTTCCAGCACCTGTCTTGCAAGCGCAAGGGCCCGGGTTCGATTCCCGGTAACCACATAACAATACTGGGTGTGGAGACTCACGCCCAGCAGCAACCAGTACCACATACCACATGCCGGACGTGGTGGTTCACGCCTGTAATCCCAGCACTCGGGAGTCAGAGGCAGGAGGATTGCTGTGATGTGAGTTGGAGGCTGAGCTCAGGGCCAGCCTGAACCACAAAGCGAGACCCTGTCTCAAAAAACCTAAAAAAAAACAAAAACAAAAACAAAAAACAAGAGAGGAGATTGCTGTACTTGAAATGTACTCATAATGTATGCCGCTGAAAAAATGGTCTGAATAAATCCTAAAAGAACAGTAGCAAGAGCTAAAGTAAAGTATACATCGAGAGAGGGGAACAAACTCTCTTTAGAGAGAAGGGAAAGTTTAGGATTCATCCCTTCAGAAGGAACATACATGATATTGAGGGTATAAGTACTAAGAATGTTTTTCTTAGTTTAAATTTTATCTTTTAGCATATGTATATATAATATATATATATGCAATTTATGTACACCGATTGTTTTAATATATACTTAATCCTTATGCATACTTATGAGGTACATTTGACATTCCAATATATACATTCAACCTGGGATGATTCACTTGGATGACAAAGTATATAGAAACCTTAGCAGAGTTGTTAGATTGCCTGTTATAAGTGCATAGTACACCAGGATGAAAAAAGTATCCTCAAAAATTGCTAATATGGCCCATGTTTGTAATCCTAGCACCTGGGAGGCAAAACAGAAGGATTGGTGTCAGTTCAAGGGTAGTCTGGACTACATAGTGAGGTCAGGGTCAGCCTGAAATACAAAGCAAGATCTTATCTCAAAAAAAAAGGGCTAACATATTTTCTTAATCTAAATATATTACATCTATAATTCTCTAAATGGTGAATAAATATTGTTGTTCTTACTAGAGATATAGCTCTGAATATTGCTTAGAAAATAACAATACATTTCCCAAGTAGAATGAAATGGAAGTAAATATTCAGAATTCTAATGAGAAAGAGAGAGAGGGAGAGACAGAGAGAGAGAGAGACAGAGAGAGACCAAGCGAGAGAAAGATTTATTTGTCAATCTTTGAAGTAAGACTAGTAGTCACTAATATCCTGGTTTCCAAAATTCTACAATTGAAGTACTTGATTATGTATCTTACATACAAGTTACATAAATTTTCTGGTGAGTAATCAATAAATATTACTGTAGTAAGTCACTGATGTTTAAAAATTCATTTCTTATTTAAAAAAAAGACTAATGGGTATCTAAGGGGGTTTGTTTGGGGGAAGGATAATGAGCTGTGCCATTGATGTTCTTACCTTTGTGGCCACATCACTCTTTAAGGGCTTTGGCACGGTCCTCACGTGGTCACTTATTAGGGAAGGGCCCACATGGAAGGTCACTACAGCCAAATGATTTTTGACCAAGCCACCAAGAATATATATTGAAGAACGGAGAATATCCTTAATAAATGGTGTTTTAAAATCTTCTTATCTGTATGCAGAGGCATGAACACCATTCACCCTTAAATATGCTCACTTAGGAAGAGTTGCAGCAATTCTGCTCACATTCTGTTGGCCGGAAGTTAATTGCATTGCCACCCCTAACCAGAAAGTTGGAAAATGTAGTTTAGCACCTACTGAAAGAAGAAAATGGATTTTGATGAACTTATAGTGCACTCAATCATACTGGCTTTGTGGAACTGAGCAAGCCATTTCTTTTCTTCTCTCTAGGACTCACTTTTCTTATCTGTATGATAAAAAGTTTAATCCTTTTTTTGGAGTTGTGGGCACTAGATGTACTCATCGTTTTCACGTTCTTTCTGGCATTTTTTCAGAATCATTTTTTCATTTAATCAATGCTTGGTATCATTTTTATATTATCCTTTGTTAGGACCCAGAGCACCTTTAGGGGCAGAAGTTAATGCAACCTTGGTGAGTGAAGAGTTCACAGTAGCAAAAATACTTAGTGACTCAGTGCCTCAAAAGGCTTACATTAAATAAAATTGAAATAAGCAAACAAACCCCTTTAACTTCTGATGCTTAAAGGGAAATTTGATGATCTCTTGCTCGAGCTTAAATATGAGCTTGTCTGTAGCTCTTGGGGTGAGAAAGAATGTATCCAAGTGCTACTCTTTGATAAAGTGGTTGTCACCAGGCCGGATTGCTCCAGGCATCGCTAAATGTGAATTGACTTGTAGCCTAAATACCTTTTCATTCAGCTTTGTGCTTTATGATTTCCCACCACATGCTGGTATCTAGCTGCTGAAAAAAAAAAAAGAAAAAAGACATTCTACCTACCTTGTAACAAAAGGACTCTGAAAACAGATAATTCTAATTTCCCAACATGCACTTTGGAAAGGTTGATGAGTATAAAATGTAGGCACATTATCTGGCCAATAAACATTTGGAATAAACTTTTGCATGACATATTTTGGTGTAGGAGATACACCATTGCTCTTGAAATTCCTCTGTTTGTACAATTCCATTCTTTTCCTTTTCTTTTTGATATCTTTTTGCTATCCATCTGTTCTCTGCAATCAATTACTAGCTCTTCATATTATATATAGAATGTCTTAAATATCCTAAATGAGGGACCCAGAATTGTGAGCCATTTGCAAGTGTTAGAAAACAATAACAGTAGAAAACCATTCCCTTGACTATAGGACTCTAACATTTAGAGTTAGAATTGTGCCTTATTTTACAAAGTCAGAACTCTCAGGATGGGGGAGATACTTGTGTGTTTAGCTTTGTGAGAAAGGAAAGGTTGACTTAGTAAGACAGGATCCATGAAGATTGACACATCTACCAGTTGAGAGAGCTATCTATGTACATGTATGTGTGTGTGTGTATGTGTGTGTAGATATATCAATGTAAGTATTGTACATATGTCTCAAGAACATAGGTATAGTCTGAAAAGGTTACTTAACAAGTGGCATTAACAAAGTTGTTAAAAATATAGAAAATATTAGATGAGTATAGTTTTTGACAAGCTAAAATGTGTAACATTTTTTGTGGGACAAAAAAGATTTACTTCATGTCCTACTGTGGGAGCTATGAATGTGAGTTGAAGGCAGAATGTGCTCTCCACGCTTTAATATCACAGAAGCGTTCTCAGGTGGGATATAGCATGAAAAAATTCAGACCCACATCTGTATTCCCAGGGCAATGAATGGCCTTTCAGAGTATTTCTCAAGAAGAAGAGACCAGAATCATAAGCAGGATCTGAGATTGAAGATGAAAGGGTAATTGCTCACAGAGGACTGTACCACATACCACACCTAATTCCTGAACAGGGGAGTCACTCCTGAGAATTTTACTCTCAATCACCTCCCCCTGTTCTTAAGTGGCATACCTTGTATTTAGACAACATGTGATATGGAGCTACAATTCATTCATTTCCCAACGTTGCCTCTTTAGAGGTTTAAAGATTGAAAGGCAAATCAGTCAATTTCATTGAACCTCAGTTTCTTCACCTGAGAGGAGGGAAATCCATGGCACATGTTATAATTTTAAGAGTCAAATTATATAATTACCAGAAAGTGCTTTGTAAGCAATAAAACACTGCACCAATTAGGCTATCATTAGTACTTTGATTAGCTAATCTATGTTGTTAATTATGATGCATCAAGCCAACTTTGCTCTAAAGTTCTAAATACCCCCTACATGACTCGATAATTCTGAATAACAGATGAAAAACATGGCATTGCTTGTGAATTAGGGAGGCAGTAGCATTAGAATGGAAGCTAAAGTATTCTGATTCCTGCAGGCTGGGGTTGCCTCTTTATCTGTGAGCGGCTCGTGTGATACCATTTGGATTTTGGTAGTATCATACGTCCATGTAAGAAAGGCTTGATTTCTAGAGTGGGAGATGATACAGTCTACTGGGATGCAGTGGGACATTGTGGGAGGCCATTATGTCATTAAGTGGATGCCTACACTGGGAAGAGTAGGAGCTCTACCCCTTCACAGGTTGCCTTCATTCCCACCATGATATGCTGCCCTCATCAGAGGCAAAAGAGACGAGAAGCCTTCATCTTGGATTGGACTCTCCAGATGTATGAGGCCAAATCTACCTTTTTTCTTTACAAGTTTATCATCTCACATATTTTCTTATAGCTGTAGGAAGCTGATGAACACAGTGTCCTTGAGTGATTTTCTGCCTCTTTCCTATTCCTCATTTCCTTATCATTAAAATAACAACCTCATTTACCACCAAATGTTGTGATGATTAAATAAACTGATAAATACCAACTACAAAGCAAGTTTCTGCAACTTATTAAAATTTCAGTAATTATGATTCCTGTACTTCTCCTTGCAGTGATTTTATTGTAAACACAGTTTATATGTTCAAAAAACATTTTTGAGAGACTCTGATGCACCTGTTATGTGAAAAAAATCAAGTTTAGGCAGGATAACAGAAATTGAAAAGAAAATTGTTGTCTGCCCACTCTCACTGAGAATGGTAAATCCTCTCTCTGTATTAGGCTACATTACCTGAAAAAAATAGTCAAAACACCACATAGTGGTATATATTTATTTCTCTGGCTAGAGCTTCATCATTTGTGGTTAAGAGATCTTCTCCTCCTGGCTCCTTTTTATTTTTTGTTGCTAAGGTGTAGCTGACAGTCTCCTTTGTGCCTACCGTCATCCCTACATTTTTCATGCAAACCTGGACTGATTTATTCAATGAAGATTGTTCATGAATAAAGACATTCTTGTATCTGCAAAGAGCTTATTGAGCATGTCCTCTCATTTTCAAATTTGTCACTACTGAAATCAGAGACTGACCGTGAGAATGAAATAGAATCACAACAAAATCTCATGTACTTAATGCATGCCCTTGTGTATTATGCTATGGTATTTAACATGATATACTTGTTAAACCTTTGAAACAGTTCTGGATACAAACTAATCAGTCACCTCTGAAGGGACAGGGCTCATCTCTTCCCCAAACCCATAATCTTAATAGGTACAAGGAGAATGTACAGAGAAAGAGCAGGTTGATTGCTACCTATTGGCGTTATTACTTCCTGGTAATACTGAGCAAAGTATATTTCTACCTCGAGTGAGAGGAATGTACTTATAGCAGGACTTAGAAATTCTGCTGCTTCATTCAATCTGAATCTGAATCTTGCTCCTTTACTGTTCTGTTGTACTTATACCCTGAATCACCATGTAGGAAGAATATTCCTCACTGTCTCACTATTGCTTATAATAATTGGACTTTCCCAGTTCTGGAGCTAACACTTTATGAATGACACCGCATCTCTACCTCAGGTCAGCACATGTTCATCCTTTATTGTCTTCTCTGCTTTTTGTTTTCTCTTCTGGAAAAGGATTCTCCACAGGCTCACCATCCGTGGTCAACTTTATTGGATGTATGACATTTTGAGAAACAATTAAATGTTATTATTTCATAGAACTATATTTGTGAACATCAAATAATCCTATCAGTAAGCATTCATTTTGATTTAATTAGGTATTTCTTGAAATAAGAACATTTTGGGAAAAACATAGAATGAAAATCAAAGAAATGTTTTTGTGTGTGATACTGGGGATTGAACTCAGGACCTTGTGTAGTGCCACGGATTTAAATGCCTGTCCCAAGACTATTATTTTTTAAATCAGAAGATCTACATTGAAATTATACTTCAAAAATTATAGCTAAGCAGTCATTCTTGCTTTGGTATATTTTCAATATGAATCATGTAGAGATTTAAAAATCTTCATACATCAAAGAGGATGCAAAGATATAAGCTATATATTTTGCTACAGCACATCCTCAAAACAGAATAAACCAATGGCCTATTATTTCTTACACATGTATTTTAAATTTGGGTTAGTTTAAGATTAAGTCTGTATTCATCGCTATTAACTTATTATCATCACAACAATCCATGCTTAATACAAATATATTATTTCTGAGATCCATCTGTCAGACTTTTACCATGAACATAGCTAAGGGATAAAATTGATAGGCTGGATACTGCACGTACGATGGGCCGCTTTATCTTTAGTTCATTCCTAGGGCACCACAGGCCATTTTTCAAGCAAGCAATAATCTACGTGACTAGATCTTTGATCAAAAGATTCTGTCAGACAGGATGACTATTGTAGGTAACAGGGAATAACTAAAATGAACACAAACATCCATTCTCCTTGGCCCATTTAATCTTTCTGAAACTCAGACAGATCTCCACTGTAATGTATTTCCAAATGAGGTCCACTATTGTGCTATTAGGTAGTGTGGAATTATGGAAATGTGAGACACTGATGCACTTGAAGAATACAAGGCCTGGCGAGTGAAGGGCACAGGAGGTGAAGTGGAGGGAGATGAGTTTGGAAAGGTCATCAGAAGCCATGTGATGAAGGTCTGATGTGATCAATATGCCCGGAGATTGCCATTTGGGAATTTTGATAGGGAAGTGACAGGACAAGGTTTGCATTTTAAAAAGTTTAGCCTAACAGACTGCCCAACTCAGCCTGCTCAACCATGCATCTATTTGTAGAAAATTTAAAAATAATTTTAGATTTACAAAAACATAGTTAGTATGGACAGTTTCATATACCCCACCTCTGTTTTCTCTGTGGTTAATATTTTATAGTACTATAGTACTTGTATGAAAACTAAGATTGATCATTGCTATTAATTTATTCTGACTTTCATTAGATGTATGCAGTTTTTCTTCTTTCCGGTATCCAATGTCACTTGGGTGAAATGCTCATGTCTCTTTATGGCCTCTGATCCATAAAGTTAATGGGATTTGCTATTTGTGACCTTGACAGCTTGAAGAATATTGCTGAAATACTTTGTAGAATTCCCCTTGATTGTGGCTTTTCTCACATTTTCCTTAAAATTAGAATAGACATGACTTTTAGAATAGATATGATGTCAGGGGATGAAGGTACCTTTCTTGTAACACACTGCTGGGGGGAACTCCATGATCCCCGGTGTCTCTGGGGAAATTAACCACTTTTCATGGGCTAGGTGGGGTTTGCTAGTTTCCTCCACTGTGAAGTTACTACTTTTTTCCTTCCTTATTTTATTTATTGCATTTTTTGTTATGAATCCAGCTGACTGTCAGTAGGGAAGGAAGGAAGTCCCACCTTTTAGATGAGGAGTGTCTACAAACATTATTTGGAAAGCTTTTTTCACCTTCTTCTTCCTCTCCCCCCACCCCCAAACATGTTATTGATTGATTTCTTGATGACAGCCACCTTTCTGGAGTTAGATGGAGTCTCAGTGTTGTTTTAATTTGCATTTTTAAATTGACCGGTAATGTTAACATTTTCTTTCAAATATTTCTTTACCATTTCTACTTCTTCATCTGAGAAGTGTCTATTCAATTTTGGATGGTGTGTGTGTGTGTGTGTGTGTGTGTGTGTGTGTGTGTGTGTGTCCTGTATATATTCTAGATATTAGCGCTTTGTCTGAGGAATGGCTGGGAAAATTATTTTCCCATTCTGTGGGTTGTCTCTACACTTAGGTGGTGATGTCTTTGCTGTGCATTATATTAATTTGATGAGATCCTGGTTATTGATTCTTTGTGAAATTTCCTGTGCAATTGGGATTTTGTTCATAAAGTCTTTCCTTACCCTCTGTCTTCAAGAGCTTTACCTTTTCATCATCTGGAACATTTGATCCATGAAAATTGTTTCTTGAGAGAGGAAAACAATCTTACTTTACTATGTATAAATAATTGAGCTACAAATACTAAATAAATAGTACAATTGAAATTTTCAAATTTTATTGTGGTCAGTAATAAAAAGTTTGAGATATATTCATTCAGCCAAAGATATGTATATAATGTTGAGTGTCCTAGAGAAGGGATTGTACAAAGCGAAGCAAAAGTGTTAAAGGAGTTTTTTGAACTCGACCCCTGGAACAGGCATATTATGGAGTTAAGTGAAAATGCAACTTCTTTTTCTGCAGAGCTTATCTGTGTGTGATTTTTGGATTAATATATTTTTCATCACTGAAACTGAGGCCTAAGGTTATTAATACTATTGCAGAGGAAAATAAATCATGTACTAGTTTTAAACATTTTACCTTAAATAAATACATAGTAATTTCATGTATCTATGAAGATACAGCAACTTTTCAGAATATGAACATGATATGTAGTCCTTTTTTTTCCAGGGTTCTTGTCACATTTATCAAAACATTTATCTTGTATTTATCTTGTGTTTCTGTTGATGACAGTCAAAGATCCTCCTTCCTAGCTGTTTGGGGCTGTTTACCAACTCCTCTTTCTAGCCTTTCCCTCTTTGAACCTCATCCAGGCTCTCCATCTCCGTAATTTTTGAAAGCTGGTACCACTTTGAAATGTCCTGCTGATATAAAATAGCATGCCTCCATCTTTTCCATGTTTTCCCTTTTTTTATTGCCAATGTGTTCTAACTTCACAGATATGCCCTGGATAAGTGAAGCTGTTGAGACGCTGGAAAGCTAAAGAGTGACTCTTGTTTGTTGTGTGGACAGGAAGTCTTGAGATTTGGCTTCAAGGCATGATGCAGTTTTGTATTTTGCTAAAAATTTAAGGCTTAAACAGTAACATTGAAATGTCTTTGGGTGAAATTTGGGAGAAGAGCAAAAACCAAATAGATTTCTCTTTTGGTTGTGAGATAGTGTGTGCTTAGCACAGAAAGTTTGAAAAATAAAAAATAAAGAATAAAACACATGGGCTGCATAATTTTAATAATAATTTTCTTCCAATTATTTTTCTGCAACTATAAATAAATATTTCTTCTTCTTTTATAATGTTCTCTCCTTTTAATAACTGTCATAGCCTCACACTTAAGGTATATATTTCTTCTCAGACTTTTCTATCTTCCTATTCATTATTTAACTTCTTTAAACCCAAAGAACCTCAAGTTAATATCATTCGCCTTCTTTTATGAGCAACTCTATCTTTCTTCCCTTTTCAACTTCATGACCTTTAGCTGTGTGAATTATCGAAGACTGCCCTTTAACTACCATTCTTCCATGGACAAAGCAGAGAGAGAATTTTTTTTTAAAAATCAGAGTCTTCACAGCACAATGCAAAACCCTGAATGATTATGGAAATGAGTACTTATATTTAATGCATTGCACAGTCAGATGTATGTATACATTTTAATGACACCAAAATAGAGTTCAGGAAGCCCAGGCAGGATTTATGACTTCCCGGGGTTCTCAAATAAGTAAGATATTATATTGCCAAGCCACTGATCTTTGAAGAATAATAGGGTGTGAGAGAGGAACAAGGAGACTGAACACTGAAAGGGATATGCTGATTTTCAAAAGATGAGCAAGTTATTCCTTAAAGAGTGTACTGTGGGCATGACATTATTACCCCACGAGGTTGACATTTTTGATACAGTGGCTGCTTAATTTCCCTTCCTACTTCCAAAGGCAATTACAGTTTCTTTGCACTATAGATTCCTTTTGAATCTCAGGCCATAGTTAGTGGTCATAGGATTCACTGGGGGGATAATTCTACCCTCTTCCTGTTGGGAAATCTGAGTAAATTCAGGTAATTGGCATGTTTTAGTGCCTTTGTCCTAGAGATTTGCTATGGCTTAGTGACATAATTGACCACTGGAAAACAGAAACAACTTGTATGAATCACTGAGAGATGGTAACTCCTCTCTCTACTAGGATTTATTTGGCTGAGAAAAGAGAGGTGAAACTTGTGGCCATCTGTTGGGCCTCAAGAAGAGAGGAAGGTCAACAGGATGAAATGGGCCATGGAGAAATCCATCCTGAGGCTGCTTCTTGTGTTTTATCAAACGAGGGCTGAAAACAGACCAAATACTCAAGCATTGTATTATGTACTTCGTACAATATCTTATTTGCTTTTTTTCTTACTTCTGATTACTTTGTGATCTCCAGTTGCTCCAATATGAATTCTTCTTAGTTTCTTTTCTAAATTCTTAAAATATTAAAAACAAAATCTCAGTAATCAGTAACAGTAACATCTTTGATCAATAACATCTTTTCTTGAGTAATATTACTAATCTCCGTGGTTTCTAAGATAGAATCTGTGCTCTTGACTCACAAATATTTATTTCTGGTTCCCTAAGTGACACATCTCTATTTCATAGAGCTTCCTGTGTTTATGGACTTGAGAATACTTAAGAATATTTTAACTTCTCCCAGGGGTGAAGGTGCTTCCTATAATCTTAATTTTTTTAAATCTTTATTGGTACATTAAATATACACATCATGCTTGCACTCCATAATGGGGATTTGTACCAGTATAAGACACAACTTAATTCTCATTTTTTCCCATAGCCCCACCCACCCTACCACCCCCCCCATATTATAATCTCAATTTTGGTGAGTAGAAGCACTCTCCATCTATTTTCTTTAAGTATTATTTATAAAAGCTTTTATATATCCCCCATTATACCCCCAAATCCTGTGTAATCTCTGTAAAATAATCATTTTCATATTTAGCATGTATTAGACCTATCTATGGTGCTATATTTTTCAATCTTCCCTCCTTCTTCCAAGATTTTTATTTGTTTGACTTGGAGCCTCAGAATGTGTATTTTTATCAAGTTCTTCAGGAAATTTTGATGTAAGTTTTCTATGAACTGTAGAGTAGAAATATAATGTGTATATATTTTTTATGCTTGCTGGTACATTTTAGATATACATTATGATGATATTCATCATTGGGAGACTGTACCTATACCTGACAGTTTTTATTCTTATTTTTTTTAAAAGACAAGGTCTTTCTTTTTGTAGCTTTTGCTCACCCTGAGCTCATCCCTGGACTCACAGCAATACTCCTGCCTCTGCATCCCAGCTGCTGGGATTACAAGTGTGAGCCACCATGCCTGGCACTGTAGTATGTGGTTTTGATTGCTGGTGGGTGTGAGTCTCCATACTCAGCATTGTTGTATGTGGTTACCAGGAATAGAACCTGGGCCTTTGCCCTTGCAAGGCAGGCACTGGAACCACTGAGTTATATCCTATTCCCCTACCCTCCATTCTTGCCTCCACCCTTCTTTACTTACAAAGAATTTGTTTCTGTTTTTGCTTTTTTCATATTTTTTCTTTTTTTTTTAGGTTTTTTGAGACAGGGTCTCGCTCTTTGCGGTTCAGGCTGGCCCTGAGCTCAGCCTCAAACTCACATCACAGCAATCCTCCTGCCTCTGCCTCCCAAGTGCTGGGATTACAGGCGTGAGCCACCACGCCCGGCACTGTGGTATGTGGTACTGGTTGCTGCTGGGTGTCTCCACACCCAGTATTGTTA
>PVIR01005176.1:0-58613 GCA_004026965.1 Petromus typicus
GAAATTTTATAACTTCAGTTGTCACCTCATGGAAGGATCTGGCTTCTTTTCTCAAAACAGAGACCAATAAAATAAGGGAAAAAGATATTTGTCCCCTCCTTATCATCACAGGAAAACAAGCAGGCAGACTTCTTCCTTCCTACGGGAACTCTTGCCTCACCCACCTGCACACCACGCACTGGTGCCATCTCTGCAGCCATCCAGAGAAGGGCCACCCTGGCAGCAGATGGCTGGTATTGCATGATACACACCATGTATCCAATGTTGTAATCTACACATGTGAGGCAGTGGGGACACAGTAACAGGAAGGCAGGGAATTGGGGGTTATGCTCAACAGTAATTCAGAGCTGAAAAAAAATTAAAAGAAGAAAACCAGGGAAATCATCATGAGCCCTAAAACAGAAACTTCTAAATAAAATCAAATGTAAATTTGTAGCTTTTTTCCCTGAAAAGGAACCTACCTCTTAATAAATAATAAGGGGTGGGGATATTGCTCAGTAGTATAGCATTTCCCTAGCACGAGCAAAGCCTTATGTTCAAGCCCTAGCACCACCAATACTCCCCCCAAAAAACCCCAAACAGGATCATCTTGATCTAAAATCCCATATTAAATTTATAAATGAAAGAAATGAAGGAGAGGGAATTGTAAAATATCAGTTGACTATTGACCTTAACAATGAAAAAAAGATATCTTCAAGAAGATTTGAAAAACTTAGAAAATTAGAACCTGAATTTACTTTCCAAATCAACAGACATAAACTTGAGAAATTAATAAATCTATAAAGATCAAAACAGTGTTAAAGAAGAAGTGTTTCTCAAACAATTGTGGATCAGAGCCACTAAGCAGGCTGGATGACCAGATAGCCAAGTCCCACCACAATTCAGAGGGTCTGAGTTGAGTTCTCCAAATTGCCATCTCTAACAAGCTCCCAGGTCAGATGCTGGAGGTATGAGGACAACATTATAAGAACCACTGAGATGCACTATTCCCGACTAGAAAATGTGGTATAAAATTATAATAATTGATGAATGAGTAGATCAAATGTAGTTTATCCATACAATGGAAATTATAAAAAGAAACAAAATATTGATTCTTCCTAAAACATTGATGAGCCTTAAAAACATGCTAAGTGAAAGAAACCAGACACAAAAGACCACCTATTGCATGATTTCATTTATAGGAAACATCCAGAACAGGCAAATCCATAGAGACAGGAAGCAGATTAGTGGTTTTCAAGAGCAGGGAGTGAGGGAGACTGAGGAGTGATGCTAATGGGAATGGGGTTTCTTTGGGAAGTGACGAAACATTTTGGAATTAATTAATGATGGTTGCACAACCTTGTGAACACACTAGAGATCACTAAATTCTACACTTTAAAATGAAGAATTTTACAGTATATGAATGAGATCTCAGTTTTTAAATGTAACCATAAAGATTACCAGAGGAAAACATAGGTATCTCTTAATTCTTAGAAAAATAAAAAATGGAAACTAAAAAGGGAAAAGTTATAGACTGGACTTCAGGTGTTTAAAAATCTTAAAATATTAAATAGCCAACTATGAAACAGGGCTTACCACAAATACAGAAGCATCAATAAACCTTTAGAATTTACAAATTAGTAAGAAAGTAATTAGTCCAGAAAAATAGGCTAAGTACATGGTCAGGTGGCTAGGAAACATATTTTAACTATTTCATCTAATTTCCATTCAAAACTTTAAATTAAGCTAACATTCTTTTCACCTGATATATTAGCAAAGAATTTTTTAAAGACTCTTCATTAGTGAGAGTCGCAATGGTCCAGACTTCCAGGGGGACAAATTGGGCGTTTAACTCCTAACCCTTCAAAGTGTACCAAGCTTTTGACTCTTCAAAATCACTCACATGAATTTCTACTGTGGATATGTTAAGGATGTATCCAAACAATGATCTTCAAGGTGGGGGTGGGGGTGGGGAGGTGGCTGGCAGCATATTTAAAGATCTCGAGAATCAGCAAGGAGCTATGTTAAACAAGAAGTAAGAACCACGTGATGGTCCACCTCTCAAATTAAATTCTTCGGCCATTACAAATGATGTAGATTTATTGTCATGGAAAGGTGCTCATGTATATTGTAGAAAACCCAGGTTAGACATATGTGCCGTGTGGGTGAACTTTTGCTCTAGACACGGTACCTGTGATGCAAAAGACCTGGAAGGCTGTGTACAGGTGTAACGGAGGGTGTCTCTGGGTGAGTCTCTCTCCCTTTGAGCTATCTGTTTTTTTCTACAAGCTATCTGGTTTTCTCTGCTTTTGTAATATGGAAACAATTATTTTTTTACTTTAAAGAGGAATGTAACAGAGACTGTACATCAGCGTGTCACCTCCATTTTTCTTAGGTGACACACTGATGTACAGAAAAAGAAAGCCAGGAGCAATGCTGGAAACCACAAAAACAAAATGGCAAAGGCTTTGGGAGTCCTGCTCTTCAGGCTGGATTCTGCGTTGCCTTCCTAACACAACAGAACAGGATTCTAGGAGCCAAATATGCTCTGCCCTTGAGAGAAATGCAGCCATTTCAAGGAAAAGATGCTTTTAGTTATATTTTGTCTTCCTGAGGTGACAGAGTAAAAGAAGACTTTAGGAAGAGTCTTTTTAGCATCAAACAACAACTGTGTACTTCTGAGTTCAAATCACTAGGATTTTCCTTCCTAGAGGCTCAGAATGGTCTTAGAGAAACATCCAACATTACCTCATCACCTGCTCCTCGTCCTAGAGATGTGAAGTTCCTCATACCTCCTTTCCTGATCCACAGTCCATTGGCCCAAGGGTTAATATCTGAGGGGAAGACAGGATTAGGCAACCACTGGCTTTGGTGCAAGGGACCCTCATGGTGCTGTGTCCTTGAGGAGGAGGTCAGAATGGGTAGGTTCAGGCCTCAGTCTCTCCCACCAGCTTGTGGATATATCAAGACCCAGAATCTGTTAGGAGCCCCGAATCAGTCTTTAACATTCAGGTTTGTTTAAGCTTCCAGAAATTTAATTTATTGGTAACAAGAAGTGGGGAGCATGGAAAGGTCCCTCTAGGGTGCAGAGCAAAAGAGGCTGCATTATCTTTAGAGAATTTATAACAATGACAGCACTAACTAAAAGTTTGCATGCCTATTCTTAACGCCACACACCAACAAGTCTGACTAATGTTGGTGGTAAAAGAGTCCAACCCAGTAGGATGGACGACTTGCACTGGCCACCATAACCTGGGTATACCCTGGATTTCATCATAGCTCTTTTCATAGTCAACCTTTTCATTTTGAGTCTGACCATCATGCCCACTACCTTCCTTCTTCACCTTGGTCTCCATCATGGTGGGTTATGAGGACAACAATCTCTATTTGAGAAAAAGGACAAAGACCAGTCTCGAAAGCCTAAGCTGCCATCTTTTCTCCTCATAAAAATATCTGGAAACAAGCAGAAGGCTTAATTGCAGCTCTTCCCCAAGAGCAGACATTGTCCCCAAACTTGGAGTCAGGCTCCTGCTGGGAAAGGGTGTTGTCTTTGAGGCCCAGCCCAGATGTCCCAGCTTCTCTAAGACTTTCCCTGTGCCCAAAGGCAAAGTTAGTCACTTCCTTCTGTGCTCCCACAGCACTTTGTACTGTACCCCTTTGTTCAAGCACTGGCACACTGAGCACTCGGTCACCCATTACCCGAAGAGCTCCCTGAGGGCAGAAACTTGCTTGTTCATCTCTGCTCCCTGCCCATGACATAGTGGTGACTATGAGGACAGATGCTCAGAACTGTAATGTCGAGCTCTTCTGTCCTCATCTTTCCCTGTGAAGTTCTATGGGCCCTCAGCCCCTGATAAATATGGCTCAGAGTCAGGCCTCACCCCTTCACTCATTTAACCCATAATACTCATTTATTTTATGCAATTATCATTAAATTGTTGGTTTTTCACTGTTACTGCTCCCAGTAATTTTATTTGTTAAATTCTCAAGCTGGAAATGGAATAGCAATTTAACACAAAATGGGGAAGTTTCTGGGTAGAAATTTAGACAGGAGCCAGGCAGAGTGGCGCTTGCCTGTAACCTCAATACTCAGAAGGCTGAAGCAGGAAGATTGTGAGTTCCTCGCCAGCCTGGTCTACACAGCAAATCCAAGGCTGTCCTGGATTACATAGGAAGCCCCTGTCTCAAAAACAGAACCAAATCAAAAGAAGAAATTCAGACATGACAAGTGGAAAGTAGAGAGATGATATTAATTCCTTCTCTGGTGACTAGGGGGCTGCTACAGAAGGAATGGAGGAAGAAATGGAATTTGGCTCATCCTTGCCCCAAATCTGCTGAGAGTCCTTGTTACCTTGGGATAAAGACTTTGAGGCTCAGGTACAAGAGAATTACTTACTAATAACGGGTGGGGATGAACTAGGAGGAAAATGTGACAGGACTCGTCCGGCCTTGTCCAGGCCACACCTAGTTCCGTCAACGACTTCTGAACCCTAAAAACTTTAAAGGAACACAGTGGAGGTTGTACGTGGGACAAGTGGCAGGCAATTGGGAGGGACTTAAATAAAAATACCAGCCTGCCCGGGCAGTGAAATACAGTGCAATCCTCTGTACCAGGAAAGACAGCTCCGTGCCGCGAGGCAAGTCTTGAAAAGGAGAGCTACCCTGAGAACACCTGATGCTTTGGCTTGGAGAACCAGCAGCCACCCTGATCCACTTCCTTCCCTTCATACAGCAGAACTTGTACAGCGGATTCAACAGGAGCCATGTCAGCAGTAATGACCTCATTGTCAACATTAAATTCAACTTTCACAGGCATGGGATGTGGCTGCATTTTAAAATGCATTTTTCTGTTCACCAGAAGAGGAGAAAAGTATGTGAGATAAATAAGGTCAATTAGCAAGAGCAGCTGGAAAGATATGGCTGTGGGGAAAAGCACAGAGAATATGGGGGAGCCCTCCCGAAGTACGCAGCCAACACTCCAGTGGGCTTCCGGAGCCTCTGAAAAGCATCTGAGGCCTCTCAGGCAATATTAGCAACCTGATGTCCCACAATCTGAATCCAGCCACAGCTGTGGTTTCATTTAACTGGAACAATGAATTTGCTTTTCACACAGGACATGTGCTTTCTCGTTTTCCACAGTCCCTACCACTCTTGGTTGTCATACTGACTCTTCCACAGGAGCTGCCACACCTGTGCGGGCATCTGAGTCTGTGACCCCTCTGCTCCTGGGACTGCCCCCACAGTGCCCTGAGGGAGTTTAGAAAGGAAGTACCCAGGTCTGAGTCCTATCCTAGAGATTCGGAGGTGCAGCAGAGGGAGTTTGAAAGCACCCCAGGTGATTCTATTGTGTAGCAAATGGCGAGCACCTCTGTCCCTCAGAAAGCCAATTAGCTGAAGATCTACGGTACCAGCAGGTGTTCCACCAAATCAGCTCCTTCCCTTCAACCACCTTGGGGTCACCTGGCCATGGGAAGGACCATTTGCCTCATCAAGCCTCATCTCCAAGCACTTCAGCCTTTCCTGAGACGGTCCAGGCCAAAGAGACAAGCTGGTCTCAATAATTTTTTTTTTTTTTTTTAGGTTTTTTGAGACAGGGTCTCACTTTATGGTTCAGGCTGGCCCTGAGCTCAGCCTCAAACTCACATCACAGCAATCCTCCTGCCTCTGCCTCCCGAATGTTGGGATTACAGGCGTGAGCCACCACGCCCGGCACTGTGGTATGTGGTACTGGTTGCTGCTGGGCGTGAGTCTCCGCACCCAGTATTGTATGTGGTTACCGGGGATCAAACCTGGGTCCTTGCGCTTGCAAGACAGGTGCCGAAACCACTGAGCTAACTCCCCGGCCCTGGTCTCAATAATTTAAGATGACTTCAAAAGAATAGGTTAAGGCCATTTTTCTAGAACTTGTAATAGTTGCCAGTTGATTTGGCTCTAGGCACAGAGTCAGTCACCTGGTATCAGCCATGGAGGCACTTCTCCATTTGAGTCTTAGAGTCATAGCAACATCATGAAGAAGGCAGTATGCTCCCATTTTTCAGCTGGGAAGATGGTGATATCTACTCCTAGGATCATAAAAACCCCACCAGCTGGGTATGGTGGTGTACACCTGTAATCCCAGTACTCTGGAGACTGAAGCAGGAAAATTAGAAGTTTGACACCATGGGTTCTCTCTCCAGGACCACACACACGCTGTACACTCAGTAACTCAGGCTATGATTGACTTTATTTCAATAAACACTTACTACCTGTTATGCAGTCAGCGGGTGCCTATGTTCCAGAACAGTCTGACAACTGTTTACAACCACCATCTGCTCTGATTGGCTCCTATCTTTGCCACATTGGCCAACAGATATTTGAACTTAGAATCAGTGAACTTTTATTTTCTCGCAGCACTGTAGCTAAGAAAAAGTAGCTAAGATTCAAGTGCTTGAAGGATGGAGCCTTGAGGAAGAGATGGAAACGAAGCATTGTGAAAGCATAGGAGGAAGCATCTGCGTCCACTTCTGCAAGATTGAGGAAGCCTCAACAGAGTGAGAGATGTGATATGGAGAGGTGCGTGTGGAAGGATGAGGGGCGTCTCCCAAGAAGACGGGGTGAGAGGGAGGAAATATCTGCTGAGAAAAGGCATGGAGGTGCATACTGCACAGCACATGTCGGGAAAACCTGGCTTTGAGTCAGGAAAGAACTGTAGATTCCCTTCCTGCTTATCTGCAAACCTCGTGGTTGTGAATGGCCTTAATTATTTTTTCAGTACTGTATTTGGCCCATCAGGTCAGTGTCAAATGAGATTCCCAGCCTCAAACACAGAGCTCACAAAGTTGGCAACATCCTTCCTCTGTTACCCAGCACCTTTTTCTTTTCAAATAGCATTCCAGAAATTTGAAAGTGACCTTATCTCTAGCAGAAGGTAATTTCTTTTTCTCTTTTTCTAAATACAGTCATGGATGCTCTAAGTTCAAACAGTCATAGTGTTGCTAATTACCTTACATTGGCAAATCCCAGTGTCAGTGTTACTGGGGGAAAAAAAATCACAAGAAAAGACAGAAATTGTAGAAATGAAGCACATGGTGTAACACTTAGCACTTTGGATATTTGTTTAAAATTATCTTGGGATACTTATAATCTAAGACATTCCACACATCAATGTTGATCATTCCTCTTAGCCATGTCTTTTAAAATCCACACTTTGTCCCTTATGCTGAACATTATTTTTAATGTTACCAAATATAGAAATTATGGATTTTTAATATTCAAATGTGGTGAGTTATCTAAAGGCTTTCATTTGATCTAATTATGGTTACACCTTCCAAACGAACGCATCATCAGAAGTAGCAGTGTCCAAGATCGGCCAAGAAGTCTGTGCATTAGCCTGCCCGCCCTTCTCCACTCGCATGTGTCTCTGCCTGGGGCAACATTCATGACTTTGATATTCTCCAATATTTTCAAACGGGAAGGCTTGTACAAGATTAATTACAAACTTAGGGCCTAGGGTAGCTCAGGCTCTCATTATCATTAATGAACCTCTTCTTCTGTGCTGTGAAGGGAACAGACCTCTAATTGGGTGTATTTCTTAGAGTAGGCATATAAGTAACCCTCAGAAGTTTACTTTGCCAGACTATTATGTGAAGTAAACCTGCTAATCTATGCAAACTGGAGGATCCACTGAGAATAAATAAATTTTGTGACATTAGCCAGCCGGGGGAAGCCACAATGAAAATCCATTGCATCATAACACGCACGTGGTTCATTAATCTGTAAGTAGAACTCAGCCTTAATTATTCATGATAATAGCCCTTAATATACTAGTTCACTGCAGTGTATTTTGTATCGGTAATGGAGGTCTCCATCCTTTAAGAACTTATTACAACTCTGCACTATTAAATCTTCCCTGAGAGGTGGGGTAAGAACCTGACCAAGGTTTTCATGGGAATGTCATGGTTGCAGCATAATAATCACGCTTTACTATGCTGCAGAGACTTTCATCCTAAGAATCTCAAAGCACTTTACGAGCCTTCATTAGTGCCAGGAATACCCGGGAGGCACCAGGGTTTTACTATCTGTGTTTTATAGGTGAAGAAACAAGACATAGGCTAGTGAAGTGACTTGCCCAAGGTCACATAACAAATCAGTGGGACATCTGGGAGGGCGCAGGCGGGTTTAGGCAGTGACTGTTTTTCTTCAACCCTGCAAGACACCATGTGTGTGTCTTCGGGGCTGGAGAGCCATGGCCTTGACTTCCAATGTTTGGGTGGCCTCCTCCACTCCCGACACGGTCAGTGCAATAACAGGGCTTCAGTCCCTGCTAAAAAGCAGAGTAATCAACAGGGTTTCCGATGTCAATTTCCTTGCTGGTCACTCAAACCCTTTATTCACAATTTCTCTCCTGCTCCATCTGGCCTGGAGAAGACACTCAAGAAGTATGCTAAATATGCTATTGCTATCATTTTTATGGTGCACTCAGAAAAGAACTGAGTAGGAATATCTGTTCTTATAAAATGAGATTTCCATCTTCTATATTATTAGAGGATTTTCCCATATTATTGTAGGATTTTAATGAAGAAACTTTGCTTCAGTTAAGTCCTGCTGTTGGGTTAGAAAAGTCTAGATAATTAAGTGATAGGTATCTCCTTAATAAATCTGGCTATTCTTTCTAAACTTTCAGCCAAACTGAGAAGGAGCTTTTTAAAAAATTATTTTTTTATTGCTAGTGACATCTATAATATGGGTCCTACTTTGAGGTGGAGAGAAGGGATCTTTTTTGTTTGTTTTGCTTTAAATGTGTGTATTTGATCCCAGCTCAGATTTACATTTAAAACATTTAAAAAGTGTACTCACTCCCAATTGTGTGGAATGCCAGGAAACGAGTTCATTCCGGGAGGAATGAGCTTTCAGCTCTGTCCTTTGTGACAGATTCCAGAGCGTCTCTACCTTAAGGCAGGAGGGTCACCAGGCTGCTCCGGTGACCCCCTCCAACCTGTACCAGGCTGCCGGCGAGCACTCCTGTCAACTCTGTTTACTCTGGCAAGACTGATGGCATCCAGGTGGATTTCCCAACCCCCGCCGCCCCCCTCTCCGCCCCACCCCTCCTCTCGGCCCGGGACTGCGGCTGCTCCTGCCAATGGAATAGCTGGGCAGGGAGTCACTGTGCTGGGCTCCAGACCATGGACACAGCTTTTCTCCTTAGTTATAGCATCCATTCTGCTTCCAATCCGGGCAGGGCCTCTGCCTAGTCCCCTCCCATCACAGAATGTGTCCGCTGTGTGTCCTCTAGGAAAATTGCCTTGTTTCCCGCTTCTTCTGTTCCTGCGCCTCCCTGGACGGTCACAAGCTACGCTGTTAGGCAGATAATCCTATTAGGCATCCTGAGGGCCTAGTCAGGAGATGGTCAGCTCAAGAATGTCAGGGGTAGATAGACGGGTGCAGGAGGTGGGGTCCAGGCTGTGCTGAGAGTAAACAGCCTTCCTCCCAGGATATCAGCCTGGACTGTGAGCTGCACATCGGGAGCAGGAACACTGAGTGGAAGACTGTGTGAAGCACTGCTGCCTGCTGGACATGCCACTGAGCACTTGGGATCCTGACAGCCAGGAGAGGTGTGAAGGTGCAGAGGATAGGGCTGACATTAAGAGACATGATAACAAACTTGAAATGGTGTGTTGCAGAATCCAGAAAGAGAATGACCCTCGAGAAGCAGAAGTCAAAGGAACAAGGTGGTAGCTGAAGTAAAGAGAGGAGCGAGGGGGGTGTTCCCTGCAGGGGACATCGCATAAGAGAAGGTGCTGAGGCAGGAGCTAATAAGCTGCCTCCAGGGAGCAGTCACAGAAGGAAGGTGGGTGCAGCAGTTCACACAGCGAGCAACAGGGCAGTGGCTCCAGAGAGCCAGAGTGGGCTGGGGAAGAGGACCTTGAGTGCCAGGTACAAGAGTTACTTAGCAAACCAAAATAAAAATTCCAGGAGGAGTAGACAGGAAGGTGGGAGGGTGACATGATGCAGGTGCTCTAAAAAATTAATCTGGCACCGGTGTGTAGGTAGGAAGAGACAGAAAGAAAGCAGGAAGCGGCTTGGCTGTAGTAACCCAAGAGTGTTTGGGAGTTTGATAAGGGCAGGCCTGTGGTGCTTGACCTGCCCAAAGCCCTCCAGCTGTCTAGAGCCTGCTTCAGCCCTCTGCACCTCCTGAGACTCACTCCAGCCATCCCCTGGGCCTCGCTGACCCAAGTCTAGCAAATTTGATTGGCCCCAGGCCCCAGTATTGCACTGTGCAGGAGCAAAGTTATCAGCAAACATCTCTGCTAGAGCAACTCAATGAAATCTGTATGAACAAGAACTGTGAACTGGAAGTAACATAAAAAGGTAGTTGTTTAATATAGTGGTCACTTCCTCTGACATATATCCATGGTCAGAGATTCACAAGGTATTTCAGTTTAGATAGAGGTAGTGGTTGGGAGGATAATGTGTACTGTCATCATGCTAAATTTTTAGTATAGGCAGTTGAAATTCAAATTAAAGAATCTTACATAATACTTGTAAGTGGATCTTTAAATTATTTTGGAAACCAGAATACCTTATGGAAATGTAAATAAACTGAAGACATGAAATTGATACTGTACTTCTAAAATAAATTACATAATTATAAGCAAGATTTACAGTCACAATTGATTGAAGTTCATACTCTGAAAGTCCAAACATAAAGAGTACAACAAATAAGATGTACTTGATCACAGTCAAAAGAAAAAATAAGCAACTTATGGACTAGAAATTTATCAGAAACACAAGGTCACAAGTGGTAAGCAGAGTTGATAACCTCCAAAGTATCCCATGACGCATGGAGAACACAAACCAGTATCATTGCAGAATAATCAGATCCAAATACTGCAGAGTGAAAAGGATCTTCTCAGATCCTAGAAGCAAGGTGACCTTTCCTCCATCTCCTTTGGCCTGTGACTTTTTAAAGAACCATAGATGTCAGTAGTAGTATTATTTTTTCAAGTTTCATTAGTGGGTAGGGAAGTCCTACTCTAATCTCAGTTTTATACAGCGATGTTAGTTTTGATCTGTACTTTGGTATGACATTCTACATCAATAATAGGTAGAAAGGGTCAGTGATTTAGCTCAGTGGTTCCAGCGCCTTCCTTGCAAGCACAAGGTCTCAAGTTCGATCCTCAGTAACCACATATCCCAGTGCCAGGCGTGGTGACTCACACTTGTAATCCTAGCACTTGGGAGGCACAGGCAGGAGGATTGCTGTGAGTTCAAGGCTTACCTAGGCTACATAGTGAGCTCAGGGCCAGCCTGAACTACAAAGCAAGACCCTGTTTCAAAAAAAAAAAATAATTATAGGTAGAAAAATTTATTCCAGATTAAATAATCATAATAGAACTTAAAATGATATTAATCATTATTGGTTTTTCAAAGAAATAAATTAAGAGGTAATTTCTATAAAAGAATAAAAAGCTATGAAACATAATTGGCAGAAATGAAATTTAAAATATGAAAAATAATTTTAGAAATGAAAAAGATCATTCATTTATATAAAACAATTATATTAGACATGAAAAGTAATATTCTGAAGAAAGGAATTTATTCAGAATCAAGTATAGGATAAAAAAGATACAAAAGTAACCAAGAACAGTTCAGAAACTCAGACACTAGTAGAGTTCAAAACATGTCTAAAAGTATTTTGAAACATAAAGATAGAGGAAATGACCAAGAACAGCAGTCAAAGAAATGCTGAGTGAGAATTTTTCCTCTGTTGAAAAAACACACCAAATGCTAAGTAGAAAAACTTAATGAAAACAAAGCATTCCCATTCCCACAGTATTATAAAAGCATTATAAAAGCATTCCCACAGTATTATAAAACTTTAGAAAATCAAGAATATAAAAAAAAGTAAATCTACCTTAAGAGGCAAAACAGATTACTGACAGACCAATCATTCATCAACTGCATTGGAACCCAGATAATGGAACATCACCAATGTACTGAAGAAAAAAAAAAATTAGAATTTTTCACATAGTCAGACTATTATTCATGTGGAAAACAAAAATTAAAGGCCTTTGCAGATTTGCACTGTCTAAGGGAACTTGCAATTCACAGATCTTCACTGAAAAGACTACTAAAGGATTTACTTCAGTGAGAAGAAAAATGAACTCAAAAGGATGAAGTGGGATGTGAAGAAAGACAGCCTAAAACAGGAGAAACTATATCAGTTGATTAAATATTGACTGTGAATGTGCACCAGAAGTTACCCAAAGAAGTATTAAGATAAAGAGGAAATATGAAAATACGAGCCAAACAAAGAAATAATTCACCAGAATGAATAAGAAAGAATTCGATCTGCTTTAGATTCTCCTTGCTCAGCCATTCAGTAAAGGAAAGATGAGTGATCTGCATCTAGTGATTGATTTATGCTCCAGTCTTATTCCAAGAAAGATTTAGGTTAGCTAACCTGCAGTTATTCTTGGTCTATCCTTCATTTTCAGATCCAGGAACTTCCTAAGGGAGTCGTTGGCAGCTTTTGATTGAACCTTTGGCACTCCTCCCAGAGAGAGCACTCCATGTTCAAATGAATCACGGAAGGCTGGTTTTTAAGCAATCCAGTCCCAATGGTCTTCCAGACAAACATAATAAGGACTTGTTGGGGGGGGGTGGGAATCAAACTGAAAAGAAGGAACATGGAACCTGTAAAAAATTTCACCCCACTGAAGAGTATGTAATATTTCCCCAAAGTAAAATCTTCCTGGAGTAGCTTAACTTGAAGAAAAACCTGTTTTATATTTCCAACAAGATTACATTCATATCAACCACTGAGCAGTCAGCATAAAAGGAGACTACAACAAAATTATAGCTGTAAGAGTTGAAATTGGGTCTTCATTAAAAAACAAAATGAAAACTACAGGAGATCTATTAATTCATACACTTAGTAGTGTCAAGAATAATATACAAATGTAAAATCTGTCAATAAAACATTTGAAAGGAAGCAAAAGAAGACAACAAGTATGAAGAACAGTGCACAGACCTGACAGGCAACCTGTAAATAAAACATTCCTGATAAAAAAGGAACCAATGGTTAAGAACATTAATCAAATTTACCAGTATTTTGGGAGAAACACCAGATAGTGAAAATCGACTGACTTTATCCCAGATAAGATCACTGTAAAGGAAATAATATTAATTCAAACTCTGGTATATTGTTAGAACTCAGGGAAAAATAAACCTATATGTTGACAAAAGGTTGAAAAGAAAAGAGAAAATCATACGCAAATGAGTTAAAAGCAAGCTTGCTTCCTGTATCTTAGCTGAAACTATCACGGTTAAAAAATGGAAGAAGGGGAATTTTCAGATCATGAAGATATGGATACCAAAGATTCTACTCCTAGGAGTCATGCATAAAGGCAACATTCTAAGATTCACCAAGACTGAATATCATAAGCCTGCTGTTACTTATACAGAAATTCTTCAAGAGCGTTCAAATTATTGTGGTCAGAATTAATGAAAGAACTATTAGTTGGGAAGTTATAATCAAAAAGTACTAGTGATTATCATTGAGGTTAAGGAGATAAGTAAAATGTTTATATTAGGTCTCTACAAGTAATAGGAAAACAGTGTTATTGATGTTTAAATAATACAGATACAGAAATAAAAGAGAAAAATTTGGAGAATAAAGGGCATTTTCTACTATGGTAGGCCGCATCTAAGATGGTGCCCAACATCCTGTCCTGCTGGTACTCAGGCTCCCCCTGCAGTGTGGGCTGGGCCTTCACGTCCCTCTGACAAAATACAGCAAAAGTGATGGGATCTCACTAGGTTACGAAAGATGACAGTCTTGTTCACCATTTCTTTCCCTCTTTACTCTCCTTCCTTTCCCTTCTTATCCTTCTCCTTTTTTCCTTTTCTTCTCCTCCTTCTCTTTGCTCTTTTCCCATTTTCTTTTTTCCTTTTCCCTTTCCTTTCCTTCTTTCTTCTGCCTTTTCTTTTTATTTCTCCTTTTTCTCCTCTCTCTGTCTCTTTCTTTTCCTCCTGCCATCCCTATACTGTGTTTTACACTGCCTCACACATAGACCTATGTAACAAGAAACTGCTGTCTCTCTCTCTGGCAAAAAGTCAGGCAGGCCTGCTGCTGACCAGTGACCAGGAGAGTGAGCTCAGAGGTGATGGAGGGAGCCAGCAGACACCTGAGTGTGAATGGTGGTGGAAGCCACTCCCTCCGGCTTGGAGAGCCTAGAGAGGAGGGGGGAGCTCCCAGCCAACACCACAACTGGAGACTTGCTAGAGCCCCTGAGCCGAAGGATCCAGCTAAGCCACACCTGGGAGGTGTGTTTAATTTTTTTAAACCACTTGATTTGGAAATAATTTCTACATAATAGTTTATAACTAATGCACCTATTATCTGGTGATATTTTAAATTTTAGAAGAAAAATAAAAGGAAGAAAAAGAAGAGGGAATTAATTCAAAGGGTATCATAAAAGTGAGTCAAAGATACCAACCTTAAGTACAGAAAATTTCATAAGATGTTTTAAGAAAATTATTACTAGGATCAACAATATGTTGGCTTCAAAACGACTAAATATTAACAGAATATACATCATAGGTCAGCACAAAAATAGAAAAAGAACACTAAAGTGTAATGAAATATCTGAAGTGAGTATAGGCATAGAAAACAAGGAATCTCACATTTGTTTCAAAAAACAGAATCTGACAGTATTTACTTATATGAAAAAATAAATTACCTGGGTGCCTACGAGGCTAAGTGTGGAGAATGAGCTAGTGGAGAACACAGTCCAATGGAGAATACAACAAAATAGTACTTGCAGCACAGGCCAACAGGAACAGCAAGAGAGATGTACAAGACAGAAGTTGACTGATTTAACTTTTCCTACCTTGCTATTTTAGCCCCTTGTGTTTTAGACTATGCACATATCAGCGACACTCCTCCAAGCAGTCTGACAGGATTTCCAATCCCTAACTTGTAGGATTTCCAATCCCTAACCCTAAATCACACACACACACATGAAGACTGCAATGAACTTTTCATTTCTCTGTGATTAAGTTGTGGAGATTAAAATGTCTCTAAGTCACAATGAATAGATCACATTTTACGAAAAGAAACACAAATTTTTTGGAAGACCACCCTCAATAGATTCAAACAAGGAGAAATTATGTTGTACACTTTGTGTAGAAATTGCATAATGAAACTAAAAATCATAAAATTTAAGACAAAAAGGTTGTTAATAAATTGGAAAACCTTATATAACATCTGGTTCACACATATTCGTAATACAATGGGAGATAATTTAGAAAAATAATTCTGGAGATATTACATAAGCAAACATAGGAAATATGGCTAAAAACATTCTTGGAGTTTAATATATGAAGTGGCTTTTTAACATAACTTAATTTAATCTTGTATAAATAGAACACGAAAGAAATCCTGAGGAAAGTAGGAATATGGAAGTAATAAAAATGAAAGAAGCTGATTTATTTAAAGAACAAATAAACAATATAGTAGCAAGTCTAAGAGAAATAGAAACAAGCAAAATTAAAATTGAAAATTTCATAACAATAGCTCTGTTTGATTATATAATTGCACATAATGATGTTATTAAATTTAAAGATAGCAAATAGATGAACATTTCTGCCTACAAATAAACAAAATAATTGAAAGTGCAAGATACATAGAGTTCGTAAGGAGTAATAAAGGTAAATACACAGGAAAGATATTGAAAAAACCACTTTTACCCCATCACTAGGTACCAGGAATAAAGGTAAATATTGGCAAATCTTAAAAGAACAGATCATTTTTGCAGAACAAAAGCTTTGCCAAAACAATGGGGAAAATGAGATACCAAATGACTTTTTATAAATTGTATATGTATAAATATGTATATGTAAATAAAATATTCCTGATAAAAAAGGAACCAATGGTTAAGAAAATTAATCAAATTTACCAGTATTTTGGGAGAAACAAGAGACCCCAAACTTGTTTGATTCATACACACAATTATAGACCAATTACCTTTAAAATATAAATATGAAAACCTCAAATACATCAGAGTTCTATAGAACATTAGACAGAGAATATACAATTCAGTTATTCAACAGTTTTTGAGCAGTGATTCCTAGACATCAATGTTATCCCAAGGGCCCTGTTAAACCCTGGGAGATACTAAATCAGTAAATTATGGTCCTTAGGTAATCAAGGAGCTCAGAATCTGACTGGGAGAGACATATAAAAGGACAATTCAAATGTGTTACATGAGAATGAAATCTACTGTGAATGCAATCGTCAAAGGGGGACACCTGGCCCTTCATGAGAAGGGAAATGGAGGGAGCAGCAAAGACACTGTGGGGAACAGTGTGCCTGGGGGTTCAGTTAACAGAGGGTGAGTCTGCTTCAGACAGATGCAACAGGAGAGCAAGCCAGGAGGCTTCCAGAAAAGTATGATGCACCCACCAACCCACAGAGTTAGGACTATGCCTGTTTATACTGTGTTCCTGAGGTCGACGCAAACCACTGTCTATCACTTGGATTGAGGGGTTGTCATCAGCATAGAGTTTTTGATGGAATCATACAGAAAAAGGGCTCACCAGAGTGGGAGGTTTTAAAAACAGTGCAGCTAGCTGAGGCCAGACCTTGAGACCATGAAAAGGGTGAAGCAAGCAAGAGATCATTCAGGAAAGAAACAGTATCGAGCGAAAGAAGAGTGAGAATAAACAGGAGTTTGGGGAGTCGTGGAAACTGGAGGAGGAGCGGTCCTGGAGACTGGTACAGCATCGAGGCTGGACTGAAGCCCACCTGTCAGACCAGAAATTGAAGAGGGTGGGTGGCAAGTGCTGAGACAGAAAAGCTTGGACAAGAAAAGAAAGGGCAGAAAAAGTGTCCTGTTGTCTGTTTTGTTTACTTGTTTGTTTTGTTTTTAGGGTTGTTTTGATTACCTGGTACTGTGTAACAAATCAGTCTGGAACAGACAATTTAAAATAAGGATTTATTATTTCTCAAGACCCTTTCAGTTAAAGAAGTAGTTTTTCAGGCTGTCTCTCTGGCTGTGCTCAGGCTGCTTGCAGCTTGCAGGGCATGTGGCTGAGCTAGTGCAGCTCTCAGGCTCCCTCAGAGCCTCCGCCCTGCAGTGGCCTCTAGTGCTCTAGGGTCAGTTCCACGTGGCTGTTCTCTCCATGGAGACGGTGGAGGCTTTCTCCTACATAGGACCCACCACTGGGCTCCAAAAGGGAATAATCCAAGTATGCAAGCCTTTACCAAGCCTCTACTTGTATCATTCCTGCTAATGACCTTTTAGCTAACAAATTAGACAGTCAAGTCTGTAAAGTTCATGCAGGAGTCACTCCTCAAGGTACAAATCCTGGGAGAATTAAAAAGAAGGGTTCGTCACAATGCAATAATCCACCATAAGAGTTTTTTACCTCTTAGGATGGAGAGAGTTAAAATGTTTACAGGTTGAGCCCAGAGGAACTAATTGAAAAGGAGGGAGATGTTGAAGATATACAGTAACACTTCTGTTCACAAGTAGAAGCATTCAGAAAAAAGAATGTTGCTCTGTTCACGAACTCTACACGGGTCGACAAACACAACCTTGGCCATCTTCTGTGCAGGAAAATGGAGAAGGCCATCATCCACTCTCTCACACATTGCCACAGCTTGCTCTAGCAGAGATCACAGCCACAGAGAGACCTGTGCACACTTTCTGTGCAGCATTTTGTGGGCTTCTAGCACACACAGTACCGGACATTGTTATTCTAGCCAGCATGGCTCCAAAGAAAGTGCAGAGCAGTAATGAAAGTAACAAGAATGTGCAGAGAAATAGTTAGGTAAGGTCAATGCTCTCCCTCTTTACACTGCACTGTGCTATATATGCATTGTTTCAGGTTTTTGCGGTATAAAAATACATATGGTTCAAAATAGATTAACTTCATTTATATTGACTGTTATGGGAAATTAGGTTCACTTCATGACCAGAGTTGTGGGACCAGTTAAGTTCATGAACAGAGGTACCTTGATCAAGTATGCTGGTGCACAGCAGTAATTTCAGCCTTCTGGAAGGCTGAGGCAGGAGGATCACAAGTTTGAACCAGCATGGGTGACTTAATGAGACCTTGTCTTATAATACAATCTTTAAAAGGGCTAGAAATGTAGCTTGCTGTCTCCTGGGTTCAATCCCCAATACCATTAAAAATGGTACAAATGGTACCCAAAAAGTACAAATAGTACCATTAATAATATACATTTTTTTAAGTAAAGAGAGGCCATTACTAATAGGGTCCCAAAGGTTGTGTCTGATGGAAGAGAATGAAGGAAAAAACAAGAATGAAAATGAAAAAGCATATATTTCAGTTTAAACACTGAGGGGCATAAAATAGGGATTTGTCCATGGAAATGTGTCTCTGGGACAGAACTTATGGTAACACCACCTCTGCCATCATTTTCTTTTCCATCAGCACTTAGGGCATGGGGCATGTGTATGTGTGTGTGTGTTAAAGTCAAGGAGGCTGTTTACATACTGATACAGTGATGGAATTTACCTACAACTTTAAAGAGGAATGGTTCACAGCTTCAGTGGGTTCCATCCATGCTCAGATGGCTCCAGGCAGACACAGAATGGTGGAAGAAAGAGTCTGGCAAAGGATAGATGTTCATATCTGGGCAGCAGGGAAGCAAAGAGAGAAGGGAGAAGCCAGGGACAAAAACACACTCTTTTGAGTCTCCACCCCAGTGACCTACCTCTAACCAAGCCCCACCTCTATATCACACATCCAGCTGCAAACTCATCAGTGAACATTTTTTTTTTTTTTTTTTTGAGACAGGGTCTCACTTTGTAGTTCAGGCTGGCCTGAGCTCAGCCTCCAACTCACATCAGAGCAATCCTCCTGCCTCTGCCTCCCGAGTGCTGGGATTACAGGCGTGAGCCACCATGCCCGGCACTGTGGTATGTGGTAGTGGTTGCTGATGGGCGTGAGTCTCCATGCCCAGTATTGTATGTGGTTACCGAGGACCAAACCCTGGCCCTTGAACTTGCAAGACAGGTGCCGGAACCACTGAGCTAAATCCCCGCCCTCAATATATTGAGAAATGTCCACAGTCCAGTCACCTTCCACAAGCCCCTCCTCTGAACACAGATTTTTGGGGAACATTTGAGATCTAAACCATAAACATAGGTGTTGCAGAAGAACAGTAGAACCAGGACAATGGTACTAGGAATCATTGGTTACTAGAGAGCTTAATCAGAATGAGAAAAACAGAGCCCCAAACCCTTAAGTAAGACAAAAAGACCAGAAGACTGATCGAGAAAGAAGGAGTAAGGAGACTGGAGGTCTCTACAGCTTCAAAACATACAGAAATGTGAATAAGGATTGGAAAAGGAAATAGAAGTTTGAAGACAGAGGAAGTTGAGGACTGAAAGTAGAGATAGACTACTGGAGGAGCAGACCACATGAACATTCAAATGGAGGAGATAAATAAAGGCCAAATCAGGGGGTAAAGTTATAAGCCAATTCCTGATGGCAACATGGAGTGACAGTTAGCTGCAGGGACTGCTCATGGGTATAGGACTGGTTATGTAGTTGTCAGGTTCAGTGCACACAAAAGACAATCAATGTTAATAATTATTTGTGGACTAAAGCAATGATTTTTAATCCATTTCCCTTATTTTACAGATGAAAAAACTGAGACCCCTGAAAGGTTAATATATTGCTCAAAGTCACAAAGCTAGTACACAAGAGCTGACACTTCCTAACTTCTTACAAAACCACAATGAATGGGATTTCTTCTCAACATCCCCAGAGGCAGCTCATTATTTTATTATTTTATTATCTTTCAAATCTTTAAGTGCATCAGTGGCATTTGTCATTCCTTGGGTGATGGGATAAAATGCCCTAAAGTTACATGAATAAAAGGAGTGGTTAAAATTCTTCCTTGAGGCCTAAAGGGATTTATTCACTTATTTGAAATACACCACATGTATTTTCAAGGCACATTCAAGGAAACTGGTCCTTAAACCAAATCCTAGTCAGACTGCGCGCACTGCATTTTTCCCCTGCCCAGTACTGTGGTTTTGTCATTACGAAGACTCAGAAAAAGCAGGAAGAAACACTCACATACGTGTAGGCACACACACACTTACACACATAATGCCTATTTACCCATAGTTATGATGGATTTTTTTTTACAAACTCTATAGGATTAAAGAAATTAATTAGCTTTCCACTGAATGGGTCTGAGGCTATAAAGGTCTTACTGACCAAGATTCTTAAAAATGAAAACATTTTCCCCAACAGCTATTGTTAGTTATGGAATTCAGCTGAAGAAGGAGGGTGGTGACATGTTCCTCTTTCCCACTGCACCAAAATTTCAAAGCTTCAAATGTGTGGTAAATCTAACCAAAGATAAAGATTTGCAGGTGTTTTTTTGCATAAAAGCGAGAGGGGCAGATGTATCTGAAACGTGCTTCCAACCAAATGGGACATCTGCAATCCATTAGGGGTGCCCTGATGAGGGAAAGTGAGAGGAGAGGTGCGGGCAGCATGCCTGCCTGTGGAAACGCCAGCCTGAGGACACGCCGGACCCTTCTGTCAGGACTGAGGACACAGAGGTCCCAGAGGTTACCTTTCAGGACTAAACTTACATCTACATCAAATAACCCCGTTGCTCTTGTTTCTTGTCTTCTGTCAAGTTATCTCTGAAACGTCAGTGCCTTCTCTTCACTCAAGTACACCTACATGTTTTAGTATTTAAGACTTGGCAGCCCCCTCAGATACACAAAACATTCCCTGCTTCGAGGGGATGGACCTTCCTTTCCCAACACTCACAAAAAGCAATCCACGTCCTGACTCGGCTTCTCACACTCACTCCCGCACAACAAAGCAAAACTGTCACCACGGGCATTACTTGCAGGTTACTCACCGGCTGTGATGTGCCCTGTTTTAGACTTCCAAGAAAACCACTAACTTTTATTAAAGCGTCTGTAGTGAAGGCTGTTGCAAAATATCCCTGGCTGTGAAAATCGGTATGTGTGATTCCAAGGATGATCACTCGGGACATTTGATTTTGTTCAAAAATAAAACCTATGGTCAGGGGTTGCTCCTGGGCTACCTTTGAATTCTTATATGGGGTTCCAGTGGCTGGCCCTGAATTTAAACCCAACCAAGAATGAATAAGGGTGCTCTTTTAATGAATCCCCCCAGGGTGCGTGCCAGGTCTGTTTCCTGTAGAATGTCTTTTACTTGTTCACTGGCCTTTTGATAAACCATTAGTGCCAGAGCATTTTGTTAATTACTAAACTCCTGGTGACAGACAAATCTGGCCTGTTAAAACTTGTGTTGTAATTTGAGGATTAAAAGCCACACCTCTGGGAAACGTCGGTATCAAAACTGATTTGGCGTTGGAGACAAGGTGTGAGAAGCCACAGTGTGACAAAGTGGATTTCCAAGAGCAGTTAGCAATTACATTTTTAGAGATCTTCCAGTATGCCAGTTATAAAAAGATAATATTAAAAGGTTACAAGTGAGAAATGTGTGTTTAAGTCTCCTCTTTTGTATATGCATAAAGATCATCTAGTATCTACTGGGTACAAATGAGCAATGTACTAAGTATGGTAAAAATCAACAGCCTTTATCCCCTCAATCTTAAAATCCAATGGAGAAAAGTCTATTCAAAATATTTGTATATATGGTCAGTGCATGTCTGAAAAACATTTTACCTAAGACCAAGGAGAGCATCGTGGCCAGAGCATTCAAGTGCTATGAGTGGGAGAATGGCATAGGGTTTGTTGATTGAGGACCTACATCAGTAGATTAATCTTCTGTCACCAACATTATCTAAAAGTGCAAAGAAGGAACAAAGAGTACTATGACAGAGTACACTTGGTGTTTTCCTTTATCCTTCACTCCAGCATATTCTTCCAGTAAAACAAAGTGAGTTTCTACGTCAGCTGAGTTTTCCATTGAAAATAAACATTAAAATCTCCACTGATTTACATGATAAAAGTGATTTAATTTTTCACAGATCTAAAAAGGCCAAAGTCTTCAGGAATAGCTTTATCAGCTGAATCTTCTACACTTATCTCAGCTATGCTCATTTCTCTTTGTCAGCTGCCTTCCCAAATTATTTTCCTTCATTGCTCACAAGATAACTGCCAACAACTAGAATCATTATTTCCTTCTTCACACCGATGGAGAAAGAACTTGGCTTCTCCACTCGTGAAACAAAAGTCTTTGGGTTTATGTTGATTGGATCACATGGAACCAATTCCTGAGGCCAGGAAGATACTGGCTGATTGGTTTAGGCAGGAATAATTTAAGCCAATCACCTGCAGGGTTGGGATAGAATGACCAATCAGAGGACATCAGGTAGGGGAAAAAATAAAATACAGGATAAGACCATCAAGGCAGTGTTTACTACAATTCTTTTTCATGCATAGATGCTAGGTTGCTAGTTAAATTTTCTTCACTATCACAGATGAGGTCTGTTAAGAGGAATCTATTTCCTCTATGAATGCCAAGTCAGACATTTACAGGTGGCTGTTTTGTTTTGTTTTGTTTTGAGACAGGGCCTTGCTTTATCTTTCAAGCTGGTCCTAAACTTAACCTCGAACTCAGCAACCCTGCTGGCTCTGCCTCCTGAGTGCTAGGATTACCAACATGAGCCACCATGCCTAGCAATGTAGTATGTGGTACTGATTGCTGGTGAGCATGAGTGACCATGCCCAGCATTGTTGTATATGGTTACTGGGGATAGAACCCAGGACCTTTGGCTTGCAAAGCAGGTGCTGGAACCACTGAGCTAAATCCCCAGCCCTACAGGTGGTTTGACCTTATTAAAAACATAACAAAATGGATAACTCTGGTTTTTTCTCCATAATTCTTTCTTTCTTTAAGAATATACTACAGGGCCAGGGATTTGACTCAGAAGTTCTGGCATCTGTCTTGCAAGCACAAGGTCTCAAGTTCGATCCCTGGTACCACATACCACAATGCCACATGTGGTGGCTCATGCCTATCATCCCAGCACTCAGGAGGCAGAGGCAGAAGGATTGCTGTGAGTTCGAGGCTTGCCTAGGCTACATAGTGAGCTCAGGGCCAGCCTGAGCTACAAAAGCAAGGCCCTGTCTCAAAGAAAAAAAAAAAAAAAACAGAACATACTACAGCCGTCAAAGAAATGTTCTTAAAGTTTGAGATCAGTAATTGGGAATGATTCAAAATTTGTTTTATAGCTCAACTTTCCTAATCCTTTCTTTCCAGTTCATAAAAGCAGTGCAATCTCATTTGGAATTCTCAATTAGGGAAACTCAAGTATCTTCTCTTCCACAATGGGTGATAGGTCATTAAATCTGTGGAAGACTCCATTTTCCAAGAAGGTGTCTTAATAAATGCTCCTGGAGAATGTTCTGACGCATGTGCACTAGCCTCCCAAAACCTGTTGAAGAAGTACTTGTCCTTGTCCTTGTAACACTTACCCCAAATTCATCCACTCAGTCCGTAAAGTGCCAGCCTAAGGGATTCAGCAACTAAGTATTTCTTCCACATGTTAATTAGAAATAAAGCTTCTTGAGTTCAGAGGTGTAATTGTAGAAGGAAATAAAGTGCTTAAGGAGGTAGTTTACTCCGGGTGTCTCAGTGATGAGAGAGAATGAGCTGTTTGGAGGGAAAGTCACAGTTTTCCAAAGACTGTCACTGACTATTTAAAGGTCGTAAAGGACAGACTAAGAATCTGACTTTACACACTCCACACATATCGAAATAATAGAAGCCAAATGTGTAATATTTTTCCTAAGTATTATGCATCCTAACCGTTCCACTTGTTCATACTGGGAGTGAAATTTCTCCCTGCTTGTAGAGGGGCTGGTGACACTCACAAGTCATAGCTCTGGCAGATGCCTGCAGGGAAGCAGTTGGTATCAGGCCTGGGTTTGTTTTCACATTGGAATTTACTATTGTGTTTATCACTCCTCCTCCTGACAGCCCCCTCCCTCCACTTCCTTAAGCTTTGGCAGTCTTGACTATCAATACCCAAAGCGCCAGGCACATTGCATCCACTTTTGTATAACAGGATTTGCAGGGTATTTGGGTCTTTTCAATCTCAAACCCAGTGGGAGACATGGAGGGACAGGAACAATTCTCTGCCACCAAAAGCCTGCACTGCCTTTGCAATGGCCTCTTCTACCCTCCCTCAATACGCAGCAGCTTTGTAGCTGGAGCAGGGGAAGTTGCGACACCTGTGCCAGGGCTATGGCAGGTTGGCCTGCCCCCCAGTAGGCAGCTGCGGGGGAAAGGGGGGCAGCTTGGCTCAACTGCTGCTTAGTCAGGCCCCGACGCCCAGCAGAGCTGCAGATGTGCCCAGACCTGCCACCACCAGGTGTCTGTGTCTGGGCCGGGAGGTGACGGCACAAGTGTGACTCTTGCCTCCTGGTGCTTCCTGACACTGTCCTCAGAGGAACGTGGAGGACGCGGCAGAGGCCATGGCAGCAGCTAGCTCTCTGGCCCCCCTGGTCCTCTAGGGCCTCCTGCCAACAGCCTCAGGGCAGGCTCCTCCTCCCAGCCCCAGGTGGGCTCAGGTGAGCGGCAGCTACCTGCTTGCCTGCCTCCTGGAATACTGATTTCTTATTAGTAGGGTCCAGACCTCCTTCCTGAGAGGTGTGGTTTTGGAGTTTTTTTGAATACAGTGGTTCCCATGATTAAAAATATTTTTAATGAAAAATTTTTAAAGTTCATTTGTCCCCATTGGGGGAAAACTTCTTGAGAAAATCAGTTTTCCAAAAAGACTCTCTTTAACAGACAGTCTGTTATTTAACAGAAATAAGAACCACTAGAAAGTGAGTTCCAGGGTATAAAAATTGGAACAGCTTACCAGTTCATTTGTGGACTCTGAATCCAGCATCACAGGATATGTCTAATCTAGGTGTGGATTCTGAGAATTCTGTTCAGAATTCAGGTAGATGTGAGCTGTTCTACATCAGGAATGGCACTTCACCCTGAAAATACCTATTATTTGCACACTACTATGTGCTACAAGCCCAAATGTTACAGAAGACACAGATATAGCAGAGGGTGCTAATACAAAGTGGGTTGGACAGATTCAGCTACCAAACGTTTGACTTGACTCACCCTCTGTTTATCAAAAACTTAAATTAGTTGCCAACTTTCAAACACCAGAACATTTCCAGCTTCACTTGAAAACTCAGGAAATCTGGCAAAACTGAGGCCACATGCTCAACTGATGACAACAGAGTAATGACTGCCCACTGCAAACAGGTACCAGCCCTCCACCCCCACGCCCCACCTGCCCACTTCCCGAGACATGACAATCAGGATGGACACTTGCATGGCACACCCACCCTGGAGAGGCCTCACCTCAGACATGCTTCTTGACTCCAGAAAGCAGGTTCCTGCTTACCTGAGATCGGGGCACAGAATATTTCTTACTTTGTGTCTTATTTTCCCACTTTTAACAAAGCTTTTCTTCAAGCCTTGGTCATGCGAAGTTAAGAAAGACATTCTGTTTTTATTACCTGCTAAAACAAGAAACATAACATGAAAAGAAATGTCACTGCAAAGCTGAGGCATAGAAAAAAAAGTAAGGATTTTGAGACCACAGTTTGCTCTCAGGAACACCCGCATGTACCCCATGAGGAAGTGGAACAGAGAAGGGGGAGGCAGAGCCCAGACCCATCCGAGAAAACACTGAGAACATGGTCTTCCCGGTCTTGACCCAGTCCACAGGGACCTTGGTGACTTCTCTGTCCTCATTTCTGTTTACATGTTCGCAGGGAAGAGAAGCCCATCAGATCTGGGCAATAAATATGAGTATTGATCACAGAAGTCACCCAGTACTATGAGGTACATGATTCTAGATGAACCTGCAAATAACTATTACTTTTCATCCTGACCCTACTAGTTCCCTGTGTATATATTAAAAAATTGACACATTTGAAAAAAAAAATGTGTCTGTAAATCCCACTGTTGTGTTCTGGGAAAGAGAGCCTGTTCTCATGTGTTCAAACTATGCATTACCAAAATCCTCTGTGTGCGTGTGTGTGTGTAACTAGGAATAGAGTTGATCTTGGTATTTGTTGTAATTTAACTAAAACAAATCTAATTCAGTTGCAGTGAACACAAAGAATAATGCCCAAACTTTTGATTTGGCAGATGAAAGGTATGTAAGCGAGCCATTGCCTGGGACTTAGACATTTTGGTGTCATTTTTATCATAAGAAATATGACCACTCAATAATACTACAAGGACTTGTTTTGTAACAAATCTAATCCCAAAAAGCAGTTTTAGGAGCAGCAGAAAGAAAACAAGGAGAGCAGCATTTGCAGAACATGCTACTTTCTTTATCTCTGCCAATTTGGCCAGAGATGAACCTTAATATCCCTCTTATAGACGAGGAAGGTGAGGCCGAGAAAGCTAACTTCCTCTGCCACTCTCCTGTTACCGAGAACAGACCATATCCTGGACGTTTACAATCCAACGCTTGAGCTTTCTGGAAACCACTAAGAAAAGTAACAACCAAAGGAATTAGGGCTGCAACTAGGCTACAAAATGCAATGAGCACAATAAATGAGGTAGAAACGAGTGCTTGGGGCTCAGGAGAGCACAAAGGTACGTGAAGTGAAGGCTTGGTGATCAGAGAAGGCTTCTGGGAGGTGGTGTGATCAGGGAAGGCTTCTGGGAGGTGGTGACAGCTGAGAACTGTCGTGAAGGAAGAGCTGTGTAACGAGCCAGAGAGGAAAGGAAGAGCAATAGAGGCCTTAGTCCTGGGGTGGGGGGTGGAGATGAGGATGGGAAGCAAGCAGTTCGGACTGGAAATCGACAAAGTAAAGCTTGGTGTTGACGTTAACCATACAAAAAGTGAATCTTCCCCACAGGGCAAGGCTCATCGTCTGAAGCCAAGCGACTTCATGCCTCCAGCCTCGAACAGGCCCAGGACACTGCCCTGGCCGGAATGCCAGGTATGTGGGAGCTGCCTGTGGAGGGGTCGCAAGGCCCCCTGACCCTTGCAGCCCAGACACCCGTATGTTCTTACTGTTCCTACTCGTGTGCGGGGGTCTCTCATCCCCCCCAGCCCCCACCTGCTGCCCACCTGTGCCTTCCAGGATCCAGATCGCACGCCCCCCCCCAATCTGGCTGCAATCAGCGCGGGCCCCTTCCCATCTCACATTGTGGAAAGAACAGAGAAAGGACTTTGTCTCCCCTTCCAAGATCTCCACCAGCAGCAGGGCAGGTGGATAGGAGGAGAAACGCCCTGCACTTCGTGTCTGGCCTTGGAGTCCTTTCAGAGCAGAATGGAAGCAGGAGGGCAAGGAAGGCCTGGTTTCTCCTGCGCCCACCTGCTCCTGCGGCTATGGGCCACCTCTACGTCCTGGACAGCAGGGTCCTCTGTCCTCAGGCTCCTGAACACCTGCCCAAGGGGCGAGCCGCCTCACCTGCTCCAAAGTGCCGAGCTCCTGTTCCCTTTCGCAGTGCTCTGAATTTCCGGGCTACCCTTACCCTCCCTCCAGCCAGGGGAGAAGTAACAGAAGCTACTGAGGCTCTGCGGCACAGTCCCAGTCAGCTGCCCTGGAGGTGTTGAAGCTGGGGCTACAGAGGGGGAAGGGGGCGACCGGGTCGTCTGACATGTGTTGTCCCTAGTCGTTGGCCTCCGCCAAGGGACCTGAAGGCGTCTGGGGTGGGCGGGAGGAGCGGGAGGACCGGAGCAGAGCCAGGGCAGCGGGCGCTCACTCCCGGGAGGCAGACACGGACACGTCGGCGTCTCGCCGACAAGTGCCTTCAAGCCCGGCGGGGAGACACCTCCGCGGTCCGCGGGGCTACGGCCTGCCCACTCCGCCAGCCCCGCCGTCCGTCCGTCAGTCAGTCCGTCGATCTGCAGCGGCCGGCGACGACCCTAGGCCGCGGGGAGGGGGGGTGAGGGCGACGCAGGGGCGGGGTCCCCGGGGCGCAGGCGGGCGGGCTCTCCAGCCCCCGGGCGCAGGGGCGCGGGGCTCGGGGCGCAGGGGCGGGTCCCCCCCGG
Organism: Petromus typicus; assembly: GCA_004026965.1. Taxonomy (NCBI): domain Eukaryota; kingdom Metazoa; phylum Chordata; class Mammalia; order Rodentia; family Petromuridae; genus Petromus; species Petromus typicus. Next base: position 27,989 of record PVIR01005176.1, read on the forward strand.
GCGCGGGCCAGGCGGAGGCGGAGCCGCCCACTGCCGACGGCGAGCGAGCGGCGGCGTGGCGCTGCGGGGCGCACGCGGGCCGGCGGGAGACGCGCGCTGGAGCCGGGAGCCGCGAGCCGGGAGCCGCAGGATGGCCGAGGTGAGGGCGCTGGGCGGGCGGGCCGGGCGCTCGGGAGCCCCTCTGTGCTTCACCTTCCGCTCACACGGCGCCGAGGCTGCGGTCCTCGCCCGGTTCTCCCGAGCGCCGCGCGGAAGGACCGTGGTCCCCGTCGAGAGCCGCGGACACGCGCGAGCGGGAAGGGCGGCGCTCCGCGGGCAGCGACCGCCTGTTACTGAAGAAGTTTCCGTGGCGCCGGGAGCGGCCCGCGGCCGAGTCTGCAGGCGCGCGAAGGCTCAGGCCCCGCTCCACCCGCTGCTGTGACCGTGACCGGGCGCCAGGGACGCGTGGCGGTGTCGCTCCCCGGAGCGCGCGGCCGGGCTCCGAAACAACGACGACGAGGACAGGGAGGGTCGGTCGCGTCCCGCGGAGCTGGACCCGTCGGCTCCAGGTCCGGGTCTGGGTCCGGTCCCCGCGGCCCCAGAGTGCTGACCTGCCGGCACCCCGTGACAGACGGCGCGAGGACGCGGGGCCCGCGGGGCCGCGGCCGCGCTCTCTCAGGCGCGGGGCGGTACAGGCTTGGTCCGGGGCGGAGTGACGCGGTGGCTGGGCGCGTGGGGCCGGTGACAGTTCCAGGGAGGCTCGGGCGGCCCGCAGCGTGCGGGAGAAGCTGTGTGTCGTGAGAGGGACCAACATGACCCCTCGAGTCGCCCGGCCGCCCGCCGCCGCCGCTAACACTAAAGGGAGCTGAAGGAGGCTGGGTGTCCTGGGATCCCTGCAACGGGGTGTGTGTGTGGAAACATGTGCAACTGTGTGGACCACAGAGCAGATGTGACGGCAGTTTTTTAAAAAATACATCCTCATCTTCTCTGTCGGTCCTTTTCTCAAACGACAATATAAACAGTTTTTAAAAAACAGCATTTGACAGATATTTTTTCTTTCTTTTCAGTGCCCTTTCATTCTTTTTGTAGTCTTGCTGTTAGATTTTATAAGATCTTTTCAGAGGATTCCTTATACTTGGAGTTTTCAAATACGTGTTTACGTATATGTTAGTGACTTTTCGGTGATACAAAGTACTATGTTAAAACTTTTGGCCCCCTGGTAAATGTACTTCTCAATTGTCGCCTCCCAAATTCGTTGGCATATACTCAAACCTTTTTAAAAGTATATGTCAAAATAAAATTTTTGTACATCATTTAAAAGAACATTACTTCAGATGCTACGCGTTGTGCTGGATTTGATTTTTGCTTAAATAGATTCGAAGACATAGCTGTGCCTTTTGCTGTGAGGAATTTTGATAAATAACTTGATTCTTTTTGACACACTTTCAGACAGTTGTAAAGAATTAGGCGTAAGTGGTAATTATATATCTTGTCTAGTAAGTTTGCAAAGTTCCACTCAGAAACTGTTACTATTTTAGCTCATCTCTTGGTCAGACATGTCCTGTTACAATTAAACACTGAGAAGAGATAGATCTTCAGTTAGCATACATGCTATTCATTCTTTGGGAACTCATAATTATGTTCAGACATCTGCATAATATAATTTGTAATATTATCTGTACACAGGCAGTCCGTTCAGACCAGTAAAAATTTAGTGACATGCTCTTCCTTGAGTCTGAGAAAAAAAAAATATTAGTAGTTTGAAATTGTTATTTAACAGCCGGTACCTACCAGGTTGTGAAACAATGATCTGTTTGGGTGTTTATAATTCACACTAGAAATATTAACCAACATGGAGTACGGGCCTTAAAAACATAAGGTTTTCGGAGAGTTGTTTTATTCTTTATCACTTCTCCACCATGCAGTAGGAGGCCTGCATCCCGGCTCATGCACAGTCTGTGCCTCAGGATCATCAGTTTAGGAAGACTGTCCATCCAGTGGCTGAGAAAAGCCCTATTGCTTTCCCCATAGAGTTGATTACTGTCTGTTAAGCACATACTTATTTGCAAATGCTGAGGGATAAATATAAGCAGGGGGGCATTTTAAAAGTTCGATTTGTCAGTAAAATTAAACTGCAGCTTATGAAGTGAGGAACAGAAATGTCTTTCAGCTTTTGTATATGGCTTTAGAAGTTACTTTGTCAATGGTCATTAAAAGAGTTGCCCTGAAGGTTCCACAAGGTAAATTACTTGCAGGAGAGTATGTTTCACCCCAGGGTGAATTTTCTCCTCTGCAGATGTCATTTCAAGTGAGTTCCTTTTGTCAGAAACAGCTTTTTTAAAAGAAAGAAGGCAAGAAAGAGAAAAAAAGAAAGAACTAGAAATTAGAAATATCCTCCCTATGGTGAAATTTCAGTGCTGAGCCACCCTTCTCTTTGGTAGCCAAAATCAAGATTTAGGAAGCCAATATACTTTTTAAAAAATTACTTTATTCACAGTACTGTACTGCAGAGCCTTTATTTTATTTGTTGATTTTTGATGAAATCACTTAGAGAGGTTAAAGATTGGGTTCTACACAGATGGAGCATCTGGAATGTGTTTTTTCCTTTTAAATTGATTTCTACCTGGAAACCGTATTTCTGTTTATCTTGTCATTCTTTGAAGTCCTTTTCTCCTAGCTCTGGAAATTCCAAGATTGCCGCGTAGCATCATTTCTCTGTACAGACACACAGCTATTTTAGCCAAAGAGGGTAAGTGTAAACAGAGCAGTCCTGCTTTTCCAGGGTCCAGTTTGGGGCCATCTCAGATTTTGCATAGTTATGGACAAACAGGCTGTCATTTTCCCATCTACCCATGGACTCATTAGAAAGTAGCCTAACAAATCACAACCCTGTGTTGAGGGGGAGGTAATTTCTTTCTGCTAATGTGAAGAGAGAAATGAGAAAAAAAAAGTGTTGTGAAGGCCAAGCAGATTTGTGTGGAAGAAAATGGTTGCCTCAAGTAATCTCTTCATTCAGGCTTTTAGCATTTTTTCATATAGTTATCTTAGTTGGATGGTGCCTTCTTAGAGAATATTCGTACGTTCCTCTCTTACTCTAAACATGAAAATTCCTGTTCAGATGGATACCAGCTTCCAGAAACTGCTTGTTCCATAGCCCTCTGATTGTTCCTTGCCTTGTTCATTCTGAAGGTAAAATTGTTTAGATTGCCAACTCTAACATTTCATAATCCGCCATGATGAATTTTAAGATGGGGATCAGGACAGCATAATTAGCTAAGTTTGAGCTTGTCGTCTTTAAAACTTAGTTTTGAAAATCTATTTCTCATTAAGTCCCTAAAATAAATACTTAAAAAAGTTTTCTTCTCAGAGAAATGTTCACAATTTCACCTTTATTTTCTGTCAGCATCAACAGCAAGGTGGCATTGTTTATGCAACTGACCACGTTAGCTAAAATCCTAAAATTGTTTTATTGTTCCCCTACCTCCACAGGCTAAGTCACCTCTCTGCTCAGAAGATTCCTTTACACATAGTTAATGTCTTTTTGGTTTTATGGTGATCAAACGTTTCTAAAGATTTACCTCTGAAGTCTTCCAAATTTGGTTTGTAAAGGAAAAATCTATCCCAATCATTTTATATTTCAATAGTTTTAAAAAATTTTTTTAAAAAAGTTCAGTTTGAGTTCTAAGGTAATATTTGCATGTTTTTCTACTTTTTTATATTTTCAGTTTTCAGAACTAATAATTTTAAGAAAAAAAGGCTCAGATGTTAAATTGTTTTGGCACAGGATTTAAACTTTGATTTCTAGACATCAAAAGAAAAAGTATTTTCCCCATCACTTGCTTTGAACTAAGCAACAAGAGAACATTACTTGTGTGTCACGCACACTCTTCGCTCACAGGTGGACGTAGCCTGGTAGTTATCGCCTGAAAGGGCTTTACCTTCCACCTGAGCTTTCTCTGCTGGGCCCTTTTCCATGCCCTTAGCTCTCCAGGACTGGCCGCTCCTTTCATCCCTTGCTTGCAGTGAGAAAGCAGATTCTGTCCGGACTCCTTTAGCGTCATTTTTACATTGCAAATGCTGTCTATCTGGCTTCTGAGACTCAGCAAATCCCCACTTTCAATCATAATCGTGGTAAACAGTATGTTCCTGTTGTTTGGAACCCTAATAGTTTCATGAGCCCAAAAGAGAGACTCCTGACAGCTCGTCTGTGTGCCCAGCCCAGTCCCCACCCTGGGTTACCTTTCAAGATTAGCAGCTGACTGCCTTTCACAAAAATCTGTGCCTTGTGGCCCAGGCTCGTAGGCCTGACATATATGGGCACAGTGAGCCTTTCATTGTGTTTAATCCTGTGGTATTTCCTGCACACCATGAATTCTTAGACATTTAACTTAGTGAGTGGCTCATGCTAATTTTTGACAAATCATATTCTCTGAGCAGTTGTTCTTAACTAACCTACTTCTCCGACTGTTCCCCCAGTGAAGCCAGGCACTTCCCTAGTGCAGACACTAGGAGTTACTAAGGTTTGTATCCCCTAAGCTTCCTAGGTTCTATGTGGTTAGAACCTTTTAGAACAAACAATAGATAACTTTTTAAATGAGTGGTTATCATTTTGTTAAACCGTTAATGAACGATGATGGCGTAATGTGTTGATGAGATGAACATCTGGTCTGTGTGCATTTCTCCAGGTGGGCTTTGGTCCAGCATGGTCAGGCGCAGATAAGCTACCTCACACACAAGGCCTCAAGAGTTTTCTTCTCTTTTCTTTCCAGTTGTCTTCATTTCCCATCTGGCAAGTGGTGATACTATTTTCAGAATTGGTCTTTTACTTCTGTGAGTTCACATGTGTGACAAAACAGTGGAAAACTTAAAAGTAAAAGAATAGCGTAAGTTAGTGAAAAGCAAGAGGAGGGAAAGTAGAAAGCCAAAAACAAAAAATCTGGTTCTAATAAGAAACGTGCAAGGTACTGTATAGTATGTGTGTAAGATGCAGAGCAGCTATAAAGGCAGAGGGTAGAGTCCTCCCGTCTCCACAGGGTGCCCATTTTCTGAACAGCAAGGCTAACTGGCAGCCACAGAGGGAAAGAGAGTGATAGTTTCACTCCAGGTAAAGAGAATCCGAGCCTTCTTCTGGCAGCTCAACCTAGCTCAACTGCTTGAAAAGATGTCTTGCATTGTTTTGGATAGATAACAACCGTCTTCCAGGATTTGAAAATAGTAATAACCATTGTCTGTATTCAGCATTTAAAATTACAACTTGGAAAAACTTGAAGCATATTTATTCTAAAGCTTGGTGACTTGTAAAAAATGATTTGTGGTCTGGCAGACTGCATCCTCTGATTTCAGATTGAAAACTTAATTCTTGCTACTTAGAATCTGGCACAGCCTTAAAATTGCACAATTAAGAGAGGACCATATATATTCTACATTTGGCCTCGGGATGTCCACAAGCAAGCCACTTTCCATGTGGATTTTGTATGACCCTCTTCACAGTCAGTTGGAAGATCGATGTGTAACTAGGAATTACATTTGGCTGCTAGTACAAAGCTCCTAGTAACAGCCACCATGCTTTTCTCTGAGCCACATTTAGGGCATGATGTCAGGGTTGCAGATGACACGGATGATCTGTACACTCCAGCCAGCATGTTCTTGTTCCAAAAAGGAGGAATAGGGAGGGGAAAATAGAAATCTCAGTTTATCCATGTCCTATTTATCAGGAGCTTTCTGTAATGCCCAACCAGCAGCTACTACTTAGTACCATGTAGTCCCTGGCCACCAGTAGAGACTTAGAAACTGCAGTTCTTTTGCAAGGCATATCGGGGAAAGGAGATGAGTGGGCACTATCACCACTAAGCCTGATGCCACTGCCTCACTGATTCATTCAGTCATTCAGTTATTCTTTGAAGTAATACTAGTGGACAGTTTCCCAAGTATCAGGCCCAGAGCTAGTAGGTAGGTGTTAGTTTAGAGTTTTGCTTCATTATCTATTTTTAAAATAATTTATTGTGGAGCAATATTTCAGGAGGCTTTTATCTTACATATTTTTGGTAGTTATGTCTATTTAGAGTCAGACCACAGAGCCCAGCTCTGAGAACCTACTTGTGGGCATGGTGGCAGTAACGGTCTAACTGCCCATTTTTCTCTTCAATTTGTCATCTGGATGTCCTCCTTTTTGTGGCTAACAGGCTTCTGAGGTTGGCCACCTGCTTTAGTGATAGGTGTCAAAGCATGGAGATGAAGGTTGTATGACTTAGAAGACTTAAATTGAGGGCAGTCCTGGGTTTTACTGTGGTTCAGTAAAAAGCACTCAGAAAATGAAGTGGGAGAGCTCAGGCTTTCCAGCTCTTCAACCAAAGATATCTTTTGGACAGGCAGATCATATATATCTCACACCTTTTTTGAGAAGCTTCCTGTTAGAATAAATTCTGGGCTCCTTGGGCTGCACAAAGTCTTATGCAGAACAGTGTCTGTCTGTTGCCCTCTGACCCTTGTTTTCTGCCATGAACTTGACTAGCTCCACTCTAGCTCCATTGCCACATTTTTTGTTCCCTGAACATCCCAGACTCCTTGGTGTCTCTGGACTTTTGTGTTTGCTATGCTTTCTTCCTGACAGTCCCTTCCTTTCCAGATCTTCACCTGGTACTTCTTTGCCCTTCCTTAGGACTCAGTTCATGTGTCACCTCCTCAGGTCCTGGGTGATGACCCTATCTAAGTCACACAATTCTATCCCTACGCCTCCATGCCACATAGTTAAACCATTAACATAATTTTCTCCTTTTTTTATTTGTAGTACTTACCTTACTCTGAAAAATTGTTTGCTTACTATAAACTAGTTTGCTTACTAGTTCACTTTCTGGTCTCTCTCAAGAATATAAGCTCTTCAAAGACAGATGCCTAATTTTTTTCTTTCTGTTCTTTAACCACTGGAATCTAGAACAATATCTGACTTAATTGTTCAGTAAATACTCAATGAATGAAGTTTCTTTACTATGTAGAATTTTAACGTCGTTATGTACAGAAGTATATGATAATGCTTAATGCTGAAAGTTGCAGGAACTAAATAAAACTAGTTAGCACCAAATGTTTCACTCCTGCAGACTAGATTCGACACTACTCTGACAGCCTTACATTTCTCAGGTTCCTTACCCAGAAAATAGAGTTAATAGGCCCTTTTTCCCCAGTGATTGTGAGAAATGAAGTACTGTATGTGACCTGCTTAGTCAACAATGCTCAATAAAGTTTAGCAACTGTATGGCCTTGAACAAGTTAATCCCCTATAAATTTAAATTTCCCAAGAATAATTTCTTCCTCAGAGCAAGGGAACAAGGATTAAATGAAATCACCTATTAAATACGAACTTTAGCATATCAAAGAACGATAGCTAGTCTCACTCCTAAACTCAGCACTGACCTATAGAACTTCCTAAGGTGTTGGTAATGTTCTTTATCTCCACTGTCTGTGGTAGCCACTAGCTACACATATCTACTTGAAATGTAGTTGATGTGACCAAGGAGTTTACTTGCTAAATAATTAAATCTACGGAGCCCTAAGCGGCTAGTGCCCTGGATGGTACAGACTAAGAAACAAGTCTGTGAGTTCTGAGGCTCAGTGAAACTCCACTTGCTGTCTCTGCCAGATGAAAAGGGTTAGACCTGTGAATCTGGGAACCCTACAGTTCTATGTTTCCCCCCTCCTTCTTCCATCTAGTCCCGCCCCCAAAGTATCCCCTTTGATTTGTCTTTGGTGCTATAAACATACCTGCATGTTCCAGAGGTGCAAATAGCTTTGAATACTTCTGTTCTTGAACTCAATAATTCAAATCCTCTCAGAGGTCTCTGCTGTACTGTTCAGCACAAGATGTCTACTCTACCATGTGCCTCAGGCAGCCACTGGCAGGGATCCAACTCAGTATCTCCAGAAGCATATCCCCAAGCTGAAGGTAGAGCAGGATTACCTGGGAAATGCAATGGGCCCCAACTTCCCAAAAAGCGAGTTCATGACATCTTACCCAATGCTGCAAACAACCAAACTTATCACATACTGTGTGCCCATTTGAGGCTGAATGAGTGAGCAAGTGAGAGTTACAGGAAAAGCAAACCATAATTTTGAATGTTGATTTGTAGCACATCAAAGTGACTATTAACAATTCCAGAAATAGACTGATTAAGATGAGTGCATAAGAAGCAATAATCACGTCTTGATGAGTTCAGAGTGTTGTAAACATCTGCTTTATGTTTTTGAAGAATAAAACAAGTATTAGGATTCCAAAAGAAAGGAGGTAAATTTTAAAGTTTTCAATTTTGATTTACCTGAGTACTTTTTGTGCCATAATTAAAAATTTTTGGTTTGATTTCATTTTAAGACTTTTAATTTATCTTTAGATAATAGTGCTGTAATTTTACAACAGTGTAGAATTCTGAAGTGGATGGGAAAATCCAAGGGCCTTGATATTGGAATTTTACTTAGACATTGTAATTAGGTGTTTTAGTTCATAAATAATTCCTCTGACACTTATTTCCATAGAAGTTTAATGAGCCTTTAATAAGCCTTATTCAAATAGGTTTGTGTAGAACCACATGCATATTTTTTACAAAGCAGCATTTGTACTTTGGAATTATACATAAAGTTGTTTAAAATTCTTTCTCTAAACTAGAATCTACTAAAACTGGATGGTCAGATTAGGTCTGTGGTCTCAAGTAGAGGGCAGTATAGACCCAAGGGCATTTGACAATGTCTGGAGATAATTTTGGTTGTTACCATTTGAGAAGTGGGGAATAATTGGCAACTGGTTCATTCATGGGTCGTTTCCCAAATAAGTAAAACGAGTTTACTTATATAGTGCCAATATCTTATTTTTAAGTAATGAATGGTATCTTGAGGCATATAGTCCAAAGAAGAATTTTTCTCCTTTTTAAAATATTTTCTTTAAGTCAGTCACATAGCATCTAGATTATGAAATACTCTACAGACTTAGCACTGAATGTAGTGGTAGCTACTGGCAATGTGTAAATGCTTGGTTCATTAGCAAACTGATGGGGTTGTGGCCAAGTTGAAAATGCTGGACAGCATGTTAGATGTGCCTCAAACTAAGCTAATAACCTTTTAAAATCTTTGCTTTGATGGTGTGTAATATAAACCATCATTCCCTTTTATCTTTCAGCTTCCCTTCAAAGTAACTATATAATAATGCTTAAAGTACACATATACTGGTGTATGTGTTCATATATTACCATATTTGTATGTGCCTATGCAGATAAAAACTTTATAGCTAAAAGGTAAAATAAATTCTGGCATTAAGACAATGTTTCAGGTTTTTTTTTTTTATCTCCCACACCTGAGGAGATTTTAGAAATATTTTCATAATTATATGTCCCCAATAAAATTTTAGGGGGCCGGGGAATTAGCTCAGCGGTTCTGGCACCTGTCTTGCAAGCGCAAGGACCCAGGTTCAATCCCCAGCAACCACATACAATACTGGGCGTGGAGACTCATGCCCAGCAGCAACCAGTACCACATACCACAGTGCCGGGCGTGGTGGCTCACGCCGGTAATCCCAGCACTCGGGAGGCAGAGGCAGGAGGATTGCTGTGATGTGAGTTTGAGGCTGAGCTCAGGGCCAGCCTGAACCACAAAGCGAGACCCTGTCTCAAAAAACCTAAAAAAAAAAAAATTTTAGTATCACACTATCATATATATGTGTATATATATATATACATACACACATGCATAATCATGTGTTTGTATATGTATTTATGTATATATGAATGTCTGTGCTTTATACATAAAAAGAATAACATTTTTTCACATCCCCAGAACCAGTTTTTACTCCTTTGGAGATGATACCACCCCCTCTGGAGAATGGTTAATTTAATTAAAGCAGGACAGAGTTGGGGTTGCATCAAGGGCTGTGTATTATATTGTATGACTTTACAAAGGTTGTTGGAGATAACCAAATTCAGTTCTAGACTACTGCAGTAAAGCAAATCACATGGATTTTCTTTATTTCCCAGTGTACATAAGTGTTTATACTGTTCTGTAGTTTGTTAAATGTACAATAAAATAGGGTTTAGAAACAACAGTACATATTCCTTGATTATAACATACTTTATTGCTAAAATATACTAACAGTCATCTGAGCTATTGGAAAAATGGTGTCTGTAGACTTCCTCAGTGCAGAGTTGCCACAAACTTTCAATTTGCAAAAAAACAGTTCCTGTGAGGATAAAATGAATTGTACCTGTGAGTAATCAGCAGATCCATGTGCAGGTCTTTACCCAAGAGAAATGAAAACATGTCTATTATAAACTCATACACAAGATTCCTTTTGGAGATGACTAAAAGGTTGAAAATTAAATTGTTATGAGCCGAGGAGTTAGCTCAGTAGTTCTAGCATCTGCCTTGCAAGCGCAAGGTCCTGAGTTTGATCCCCAGTAACCACATACCACAATGCTGGGCATGGTGTCTCACGCCCATCAGCAATCAGTACCACAAACCACAGTGCTGGCTGTGGTGGTTCACACCTGTAATCCTAGAACTTGGGAGGCAGAGGCAGGAGGATTGGTGTGAGGTTGAGACTTGCCTGGGATAGTAAGCTCAGAGCCAGCCTGAACTACAAGAGCAAGACTCTGTTTCAAAAAAAAAAAAAAAAAAATTAAATTGTTATGATGTATAACTACGAATATACTTTAAAAAGTCACAAATTGTAAACTTTAAGTGGATGGATTATATGATGTGCAAATAATATCTCACAAAAGGTTTTTGTTTTGTTTTTTTTTTTGAGACAAAGTCTTCCTTTGTAGTTCAGGCTGGCCCCAAACTCACTATGTAGCCTAGCTAGGCCTCGAACTCACAGCAGTCTTCTTGCCTCTGTCTCCTGAGTACTAGAATTACAGGTGTAAACCACCACGTCTGGCATTATGGTATATGGTTATTAGGGATCAAACTCAGGACCTTGCGCTTGCCAGGCAGATTCTGGAACCACTGAGCTAAATTCCTGGCCCAAAAGACTTAAAAAAAAAAAAAAAACACAATACTCTCCATCCGTTACCTACTAGGAGTTATATCCCATCCCCCCCGCCCCCCGGTCCCCCATAGTGTCTAACAAGGGTTAGATTGGCTTTCTTTTGACATTTCATGCAAATGTCAAAAGAAAAAATATGACCTTTTATACTTGGCCTCTTTCTTTTAGTGTAATGTTTTCAGGTTTCACCCGTGGTTTAATGTGTTATTAGTGTGTCATTCTTTTTTATTCTATTGCATGATATACCACATTTTATTCAGTCATCAGCTGATGGATATTGAGGTTGCTTCACCTTTTTGTCTGCTGTGAATCCTGCTGCTGCGAACATTCATGTATCCATGTTTGTGTGGACTTGTTTCCCAAGTCCTTAGCCAGCTTCTCCCTTCCTTGTCCTCCATACAAAGCCACGTGATCCCTCAAATGCTCGATTAGAGACTTACCACCATAATCAAAGGGTTTTTCATCCTTCCTCCAAACACACCCTGCCTGTTTTCAAGCCTTTCTTGAAGCATATATGTTCTACCTGGTGCTTCTTCCCAGGAGTCTCACTGACAGAGCTCCTCTGAGACTTTTTCTCTTTAATAATAGATTTTATTCTGCAGGCATCTGTCTCTTTTGGAGAAACTCATCTTTAAAAAAATATGTATTTATGGCTTTGCTCTTAAAACTAGAACTCTGTTGAATATATACATCTCTGTTTTCTGTTTCAGCTCTATTTTTTTTTTTCTTTTTCTTTTTTTTTTTTTGAGACAGGGTCTCACTTTGTGGTTCAGGCTGGCCCTGAGCTCAGCCTCCAACTCACATCACAGCAATCCTCCTGCCTCTGCCTCCCGAGTGCTGAGATAACAGGCGTGAGCCACCACACCCGGCACTGTGGTTATGTGATCCTGATTGCTGCTGGGTGTGAGTCTCTACACCCAGTATTGTATGTAGTTAACCGGGGATCGAACCTGGGTCCTTGTGCTTGCAAGACAGGCGCTGGAACCACTGAGCTAAATCCCCGGGCCTTCAGCTCTATTTTTATATAATCAACCCAGTCACACCAGACACAGCACTACAGCAGGAAACTGTGGCACCAGCGGAGCGCTTATCTATCCAGTTGTCTATCTCTGAGAGTCAGTCACGTAGTCCAGGGAGCTGGGTCAGGACATCAGCCCACGCATAACCATCCATTGAACGTTCTCAAGTATTTTCAGCCTCTGTCACATCTTGGGGACAGGAATAACACAATCCATTCATAGATTGCTCTTGGTTCTGATTGCTTCCTTCTAGTGCATGGCTTCTGAAAACTTTCAGAGTTGCTGTTTTGATCATCGTAAGAGATTTGGTAAAAATGTGACTGTGGACTTTATGTCCTTACTGACATAACAGAGCAGGATATTAACCTCCAAGCCATAATCTTTTCTTGTAAACATCTGTTCTCACAGGTAAACTATCTGGGCAACATGTCCATAGTCTCCAAGTGTGAGCCTGCTACTCATCGATGGCTCAGAGGTGCGGCATGCACTTTTGGGTCTGGCACAGAGGGAACACTCCATGCTCAATGGGTGCTTCGAACAGAGGAGCAGGCTTTGCTTCCTCGATGCACTGCATGTTCCACCCAGCACTCACACTGCCGTGCAGACCTTGTTTATTCTCCTCTTTTGCAGGCTATCGGCTGTACTCTGAACTGTAGTTGCCAAAGCTTCAAACCTGGGAAAATAAACCACCGTCAGTGTGAGCAGTGCAGACATGGATGGGTGGCTCACGGTAACTGACCTTTTGCCCTCTCTTGGTCCATAGTATACCCTCTTAATAACTTACCATTTCTAAAGGACCAAAAGTAATTTAATATGTAAGGCTAACAGCTACCTTATAATTCTCTAGTATGTGCTGGATGACAGCTTCTTATGTTATCTCTCAGTTTTAAAAACTCTGTATCATGTCTTGTTAATCCCGTCCTAAAGATGTAGAATCTAATGCTTCGCTGCTATTTATTTTGCAGTAATAGAAATGTTCTGTGCTACTGAGCAGCCCCTATTTTTATAGTTTAAGCATGTCTCAATATATTTTTAGTGGAAGTGTGTCCCTTAAGTTTATAATTGGGTTTCCTCATTCACTGCCAAATCTGACAGCTCTGTCCTACCCACTTGTAGTTATCAAGTACTTGAAGTGTGAATAGTGTGGCTGTAGAATTTATAATTGTACTTGATTTTAATTTGTTTTAATCTAAATGGCTGGTGACTATTTCCTTGGATAGCTTGGACTTAGGCAGCAAAAGTCAAAAACAGCTGGCCAGGGCTCCAGCCCAGCTGTCCTAGATTCTCACCCCACATTTTTTAGCACCAAGATGCTTGCTTCCTAATTGTTCGTCCTCTTCATTACACAGTTGCTGCCACTGTGTTTCTTCCTTCCCTTGTCCTTTCCCTATTTGTGACAGTATCATTCCTCAGGAATATCACAAGGAAGGGAGAACAGTCTCAGGTCAACCAGTTTTATTTTAGAATTTCCTGAGAGTAACTTCAGGCTTGATCACTAGCTATTAAAGTTATTAGCCAATTGTGTAGTCATTTTTTTTCTTTGCAAACAAATAACTGAGGATCTGCCCTCATCTAAACTTTCTGTTCATTGTCTCTCCTCAAATTAAAACCTTTCAAAATAGTATCTCTTCAATTTGACTTTTAGCTCTGAGTAAGCTGAGGATTCCCTCCATGTACCCAACGAGCCAGGTGGAAATTGTCCAGTCCAATGTGGTGTTTGACATTAGCAGCCTTATGCTGTATGGGACGCAGGCCATCCCTGTGCGCCTGAAAATCCTCCTGGATCGGCTCTTCAGCGTGTTGAAGCAAGACGAGGTGCTCCAGATCCTCCATGCCCTGGACTGGACGCTGCAGGATTACATCCGTGGATACGTGCTGCAGGTACTGCTCTCCTCATGTCTTCTGAAGTGAGTGCTATTAGAACTGATTAACTCAGCCACCGACCAGTGATGCGATCATTAGTGATCACCCTTCTTCCCTTTTACATTTTTCTAATGACTTAAGCCCCACCTCCCATTCTTAGGAGAGCCTCACGTTTTCCCCATGATACCTGTCAGTTGTGGGAGCTTGACACATTCTCTGCTAAAGGTTTCACTAAGCTACCTCTTCCAAAGCAAACCATTTCCCCCATGTTGGGTGTTGCCTCCACTTTTATTAGCCTCAAACTACCCACTGACACAAGGTGCTACCTGCATAAGATTTTACTGAGAATTGGGGGATTTGAAAGGATACTTAAATTCCAGAATCAGATAGTAAACAATTTCCTGGGCAGGGGATTTAGCTCAGTGGTTCTGGTGCCTGTCTTGCAAGTGCAAGGACCCAGGTTCGATCCCCTGATAACCACATACAATACTGGGTGTGGAGACTCACGCCCAGCAGCGATCAGCACCACATACCACAGTGCCGGGCGTGGTGGCTCACGCCTGTTATCCCAGCACTCGGGAGGCAGAAGCAGGAGGATTGCTGTGATGTGAGTTGGAGGCTGAGCTCAAGACCAGCCTGAACTACAAAGTGAGACCCTGTCTCAAATAAATAAATAAATAATTTCCTGTCACTTCTTACCATTGTTTAAAATCTTCTGCTTTCCCACTGCTGATTTGCCGTTGTAGGCTGCGCTTCATGAGACATTTGTGTTCTTGTACTCCTTCATTCTCTGTCCCAGCCCTACTCTACACCTCTTCTGTTTTTCCCTTTTGCTCCCCACAATTCTCTTTTGGCCTCTTCTATTTTCTTTATTCCAGTGTTCCATACTCCTCACCCTTCTTTTTCTCTTTATATTTAATCCTTCTTCCCAGACCATAGGTGAAAGCTTCATATTTCACATTCAAAGAAGACAGCAGGTATTTTTACCAGCAAAAAACACATTTCCTAAAGTGAATTGTATTATTCCTTTGAAACACCTGTAGCACTATTTTATTTTATTTTGTTTTGGCCACTATACCAGCAAAATGTCAGCTAACTTTGGTAAAAGAAAAAAAAAATTCAATGAAATATGAGATGAATGACATAAACTTTAGTCTTACATAGACCATATCATTAAAGGAACACTAATAATAAACATTTATTAACTTAGATGTTCTTCCAGTGATTTTATAAGCCAGGTTTATTATTCTGTGTTCTGACTGAAAAACCAGAAAGTGCTTTAATGTCTTCCACGAATATGTGGCAGATCCTGAATTTGAACCCACTTCTGCCTTACTCTAAAGCCTGTAATTTTTTTCTGGAAACACATTTGCTCACCTCTAGTGCAGTACACTCAGCATTCTAAAAATAACCATTCATGAAGAGTAGCACTATGAACTTACATTATGACATAGATCAATATTTAATGATACTAATAATCTTGCTTTCTAGTGTTAGGATTAAAAATATGGAATCAATTACCTTGAACCTCTAGTGCATGAAAAATTTATGATGTTACATTCCTCATCATCTTCGAAACTCTTACATGCACTGTGAAAAATCTCAGTAGGCCATCAAATACATGTTCTGTGATAAAATATTTATTGTAGTTTTTGGGAAAAGTTAGGCCTTACTAGAGTTTGAAAGATCTCCAACACTCCAGTGTAATTACAGTGTGCTTTATGAACATGGGCAATAGATCAATACAGATTCATTTGTTTTCTGATGATAGTTACTTGGGAAGATTATTAGACTTGCAGCAAATGAATACTTGAGCTAAATCTAGGCCTGAGTGCTCATCAATAGTCTCTAGATAAAGAAGTTCCTATTGTTCAAGTGATACATATTTTAATTTTAGTGGGGAAAATCATTTTGCCTAATGTAAGACAACCACTTAGTTTCCAATAAGTTAAAATATAATAACCAAACCTCCTTGACTTGAGTTTGAGTAATAGAATTTTATTTCTCTTTTCTGGACCATTTGGAGAACTGTTGTTTACATTTGTACAGTTTATGTTCTTCATTCATAGAGTGTCTGACTAGAGGCTGAACTCTGAAAGCAAGGGGGCACCTTTTTCTGACATGGGCAAATGTTCCTTGTGTTCTGAGCCCTGATCAGAGCTCTGTTCTAATGGAGCTACTTCCTTGGAGAAAAGGCTAAAGTTCAGTAAATTGATTATACTTTTAAATTCTGATTTGGGTTTAGGATGCATCAGGGAAGGTACTGGATCATTGGAACATCATGACCAGCGAGGAAGAAGTGGCCACCTTGCAGCAGTTCCTTCGTTTTGGTGAGACCAAGTCCATAGTGGAGCTCATGGCTATTCAGGAGAAAGAAGAACAGGCCATCATCATCCCCCCGTCCACAGCAAATGTGGATATTAGGGCTTTTATCGAAAGCTGTGCCCACAGGAGTGCTAGCCTCTCCACCGCTGTGGACAAAGGAAGCCCTAGCAGTGCACACCCTTTTGAGAACCTCATAAACAACATGACTTTCATGCTGCCGTTCCAGTTCTTCAACCCTTTGCCTCCTGCTCTGATAGGGTCACTGCCTGAGCAGTATATGCTGGAACAGGGTCAGGACCAAAGCCATGACCCCAAACAGGAAATCCATGAGCCATTCTCTGAAAGCAGCTTCCTAACTTCCAACTCCACGCCATTTCAGATTGAAAAGGAGCAGTGTTTAAACTGTCCAGGTGCCCTTACTCAGAAAGAAGACAGTGGCCATTTGAGTGACTCCAGCCCGTATAGTATTGTTGCTAGGCTTGAAAGGACACAGTTATCCCCTGAGACCAAAGTGAAGCCTGAAAGGAACAGCCTTAGCACAAAGAAGGGCCGGGTGTTCTGCACTGCATGTGAGAAGACCTTCTACGACAAAGGCACCCTCAAGATCCACTACAACGCTGTCCACCTGAAGATCAAGCACAAGTGCACGATCGAAGGATGCAACATGGTGTTCAGCTCCCTGAGGAGCCGGAACCGCCACAGCGCCAACCCCAACCCTCGGCTCCACATGCCAATGAACAGGAACAACCGAGACAAAGACCTCAGGAACAGCCTGAACCTGGCAAGTTCTGAGAACTATAAGCGTCCGGGATTCACAGTGATGTCTCCAGACTGTAGACCTCTCCACAGCTACGCCAGTTCAGGAGAGGATTCCCAAGGCCAACCAGCCTTCTCGAGCATTGGACAAAATGGTGTGCTTTTCCCCAACCTAAAGACAGTCCAGCCGGTCCTTCCTTTCTACCGCAGTCCAGCCACTCCTGCTGAGCTTGCAAACACACCTGGGATGCTGCCTTCTCTCCCTCTGTTGTCCTCTTCAATCCCAGACCAGCTGGTTTCCAATGAAATGCCCTTCGATGTTCTTCCCAAGAAGAAGTCCCGCAAGTCCAGCATGCCTATCAAAATCGAGAAGGAGGCCGTGGAGATCGCTGATGACAAGCAGCACAGCCTCAGCTCAGATGAAGACGTGCCCCTGCAGGTGGTCAGTGAAGACGAGCCAGAAGCCTGCAGTCCCGTGTCAGACAGGGCACCTGAGGAGCAGCACGCACTGGCAGGAAGCTTAGGAAAGCCTCTCCCCCAAGGAGAAAGGCCCTGCCACCTCGAATCAGTGATTGAGTCCCACGGAGCCATCAGCCGAACCCCGGAGCAGACCACCCACAACTCAGAGAGAGAGACGGAGCAGAAGCTAGCGTTGACCATGGTGCCGAGGGAGGTTGATGACGACGGCCGTGAGCACCACTTCACACCTGGGATGGAGCGCCGCGTTCCTTTTCCTGACTTCTTGGAGTTGCAGCAGCGCCTGCTGACCGGAGGACTTTTCAGTGCTTTATCCAACAGGGAAATAACCTTTCCTGGTCTTGAAGATTCCAAAGAAACACAGCACGTGAGTCAGCATGCGTTAGTGAGGCAGAAGGAAGAAACTCGTTTCCAGTGTGACATCTGCAAGAAGACTTTCAAAAACGCTTGCGGTGTGAAAATGCACCACAAGAATATGCATGCCAAAGAAACACACACGTGTACGGTGGAGGGCTGTGGGGCCACTTTCCCATCGCGCAGGAGCAGAGACAGGTAAGGCCTCTGCTGGCAGTCCTTTTTTCTAACACAGTGATTCTTAAACTTTCACAGAGAATCACCTAGCGTTCTTGAAACAGACTTTTGGGCCCTTCCCTAGAATTCCTCCTTCAGAAGCTTAGGGAGATGCCGAAACAGTCACAGTTCTCATAAGTTCCCAGGTCACAGCAGTGTTGCTCTTCTAGGGACCATAGTTTGATAGCCACTGTTCTAAGTTTTCGTATTTCTAAATTCATTCACTTTTTTTTTTTTGAGACAAGTTCTCACTTTGTAGTTCAGCCTGACCCTGAGCTCAGCCTTGAACTCACAGCAGTCCTACTGCCTCTGCCTCCCAAGTGCTAGAATTATAGGCATGAGCCACTATGCCAGGCACTGTGGTATGTGGTACTGATTGCTGGTGGGTGTGAGTCTCCACCCCCGACATTGTTGTATGCTGTTTCCAGGGATCGAACAAGGGGCCTTGCATTTGCAAGACAGGCACCGGAACCACTGAGCTAAATCCCCGACCCTAAATTCATTAACTTTTAATTCCAAAAATCTTTGGCTACAAAAGCTAACCTAAAATGATAAAAGTGTATATGTATTGGTTTTCTAATCTCTATTCATGTGGGGATTTTTTTAAATGTTTATTTGGTACAGAAATTTATTTAATATGAGTTTATATATTTATGTATTATAAGAACATTAACACTGTGTTGTTCTGCCTTTCTGCAGTCAGAATTTCTAAATTTAGAACACATCTAACCCCAAGGATGTAGGGTAAGGAGTTATGAACTAGTTTTCGTATTAAAAACTTGGGCAAAAGGTTCATATTTGAAAAGGCAGGGGGAGGAGCTTTTTAAATTATCACTGTAGTTTACCAAAACTTGTCTGATTTCCATTTCATCATATGAAGCCCCTCAAATGAAACATTTTCTCTGATTTCTAGTCAGCCATCTGCATTTGAGGTGGAGAATATCTACTTGATTAATGTTTTTTAAAAAATATTAAGATATCCAAAAATAAAAGTGATTGGCAGGTTGTTTCAGATGCTATGTATGTGGGTTAAAGATGCTGGTTTTCATAAAAGGCACAAGGGCGAATGTTTACAAAGCGCCCATGTATAGAGCCTGTTGCATGCTCGGGGAACATAGCACTGCATTGCTCTTTCTTATGCTTTCTGTCATGAAGCTCTCCTCAGGCCACCCTTGTCCCCAGCCTGTGACAGGAAGAGTACACACACCAAAAGATGGCCTAGGTTTGAAGAAAGGGTCAGCTATCTGATGAAATGCAGTATGATCAATACTAAATGGCTCACAGAATGTTCAAATGCCACATTTGCTCCAACAAGTTTGACTTGAAGCAGTTCAATACCCCTAACTTAGTCCAAATTGTAATACCTAATTTGTTAACAGGGTGAAAATGTACAGACTCCCACACACATTCCTGGATAGGCTCATAAGAACACACTCATTGTCTTTAGCAAAGAGGATAGAGCATGGGAGATATTAGTTAAAATTCCTGTTTCTGTTGCTAGGATGTTAAACCAAACCACTAGGGTACCCTAATTAGTGAACCAGTCCTTCTCCTTCATCCTCCAAGAGGAGGAGTGTTTGCTCATGAATAGGCTGTTGTTACAAAGAGGTAGTCATATCGGTCAGATTATCCTTGACATTTATGAGACTGTTCTAGCCTACAGTATCTACTAAATTAGAACACATATTGTATTCAACATACTTTTTCATTTGATATTTATCTTTTCATTCACTTAATATTTTATGTTCTACTCTATTTGAAGATATGAGCCTCCCAACACAATAGGAAAGCATTTTGTATTCTTTTTTTTTTTTAGGTTTTTTGAGACAGGGTCTCGCTTTGTGGTTCAGGCTGGCCCTGAGCTCAGCCTCCAACTCACATCACAATCCTCCTGCCTCTGCCTCCCGAGTGCTGGGATTACAGGCGTGAGCCACCACGCCCAGCGCTGTGGTATGTGGTACTGGTTGCTGCTGGTTGTGGGTCTCTACCCCCAGTATTGTTATGTGGTTACCGGGGAATCGAACCCGGGTCCTTGGGCTTGCAAGACAGGCGCCGGAACCACTGAGCTAACTCCCCGGCCCCGCATTTTGTATTCTTAATTTAACATCACTAGTTCTAGTAATCTTATCTTGGATCTCTGATTAAAATGACACCATTTTAAATAGGGCTTTGTGGGTAGGCCCAAGCCCACTATCATTTCTCCAGAGTCAGAAATGAGAGCCACGCAACTGGAAGGATAGCTCACCTTCCCTATTTAAGCCACTGCCACTACCAACAGCTACTACCAGACTCCATCAGGAAGGAACTGGAGACAGCACTCTGAGTGCTTTTTTAGCTGAGAAACGTTCGTTAAGAGTATTTTTCAGGGCCAGGGATTTAGCTCAATGGTTTCAGTGCCTGCCTTGCAAGCACAAGGACCAGAGTTCAATGCCTGGTAACCACATACCACAATCCTGGGTATGGTGACTCATACCCATCAGCAGTCAGCACCATACACCACAATGCCAGGTATGGTAGCTCACCCCTGTAATGCCAGCACTTGGGAGGCCCAAGGAGGAGGATGGCTATGAGTTCAAGGCTTGCCTGGGCTACACAGTGAGCTCAGGGCCAGCCTGAACTACAAAATGAGACCACATCTCCATATATATATATATATATATATATACACATATACATATATATATTTTGCAGTATGTGCTAGGGACACAGTTTTGCCCAAAGAAGCCTTCCATGTAGTGGTGGAGACAGAGAAGAAAAGGCAAGTGCTGTAACAAAGGGGAAATAGAGGCTGCTGTAGGTGCCTAGCACAGCACCCAGCCAGACCGCTTCTGAAGTTTGGAAGGCTTCCAGGAAGAAGAGGTATATCTACACCAGCCATTCACAGAGGTTTTGGTTTTACAGTGCTTTTACAGGTGCAGATACTTAGCTAAGTTTTTTAGAACTTTTCTCTATTTGGGTTAGCACTTTCAATACTTACAATTTAGATATTAAAACAGAAAAAAAGTATCATATTGCTTTAAAATAACAGTAAACATACCATGTTAGTACAATATTTTATGAAAATAATATATTTTTCCAAAACAAAATGCAGTGAGGTAAGCAGCTTTGTTTTACATATTTTCAGATCTCCTTCTTGTCTGGTTTAGCCACATTCCCATAGCTGCTTCTGCATTCAGTCTGTTGTAATTATGCAGCCTCTGGAAAACTCCAGTGTAGCTAGTGGGAGAATGAGAGTAGGAAAGGCGACTAAAGTCTTAGTTACTTACGCACTATTGACGTAAGGTCCCCGAAAGTGCCTTCGGGATCACTGGGATTGCTCAGATCGCACTTGTGAGAACCACTGGCCTCAACTAAAATAAAACCAGGGGAAAGGCTGGAGGGGGAGGTGGAGACTGAAGGAAAGACAAGGGTAGTGGGCACAGGATCTGCAAAGTCCTGGAAGTAGAGTGCTTGATTCATAATCTGAGGTGTTTTTGTCATTGTTATAGTTACTCATCAAAGGGAACGTGAAAACTGATTCGAATAAACTGATTGGAATGGCATCTAACCCTCTCAGGCTTGAGAAGGGGAAAGAGGAGCTTCGGGTTAGCTGTGGTGTTGATGGGATACTCAGTAGTTAGGCGTAAGGCCTAGAGGTCAGCTCTTGTTGCACAAAGTGCTTTTCTATGCAAGGTTCCAGTAAAGTGTTTGTCTAATTTTTTAGACTCTGTCAATCTAGTGTCTGGTTTTCTGCCGACACACACCAGCCCCTTCCACCTGGAACACTGACATAATCACAGGGCAGAGTTGCTGTTGAGAAGAGCTGTTTGCGAAGTGGGTGACCTGGGAGTATGATCCTGATTATATCTCCCAAAATGCATAATGGATAAAAGAAGTTGCACTGTTTAATTTTAGACATTTTACAAAATTTGATTAAACTTCCCTTATGCACACAAGTCTCAAGAGATTTTGGAGAGAAAATTCTATCCATAGTTATTTCAGTTAGGTGGGGTTTGTTTTTCCCACCGTGACCCTGGTGTACATTGTGATCTGTACTGGAGGAAGCACTTTTTCCTGGGGTCATTCTTTTGTTATCTTTAAGACTGTACCTCTGGGTAGTACGGGCTGGTTTTGCAGAAGTTAGAGGATCCCCTGAGCAAGAGCAGCATTGATTTACAAGTCATAACCAAATGATAACATATAAGCAAAAGATGTGTGTCATAATGGATGTTCATTATCTGCCCTCTAGGAGTAATCATTGGGTAGAAGATCAGTGGTGTGCTCACACTGCTGCATTTGCAAAACTCCTGTCTGGTATATGGTGAAACACTGAAAATGTGAACTAAACTGTACATGCACACGTGTTCATGCATGCATGCACACACATACCCCCCAACCAAATTTTCACCCACTCCTATAGAACTTCTGATGCAAAGTAAGTACAAATGCTCTGCACTAGAGCTATCTGGTAGACAAATGACAGTCACATGGTAAACAATATTCTAAAAGCCACATTAAAAAAGAAACAGGTAAAGTAACTTTTAATAACAACTTATTTGATCCACTATATCCAAAACATTGCCATTTCAGTACATGACATGAGTCATATTTCAGGTCCTCAGTAATCATATTAGTGCAGCTCAAGAAAATATTCCCTGGTTTCATCAAGATAAAGTCCTTTGCTTAGTTCTTTATAATCTGTGACTGACATTATCTGAGCATCTTCTGGTTCCAGGGTTCCAGTTAAACTGGTCGAATTGAAGTATTAGCTGTTCACAAGAGATGAGTTTTACAGAAGTTACATGTCAGTCAGATGGTGAAAATTGAAGTTTCCAAGCTGTTGGCTCTCCAGTGAACCTCACCCTCTGACAAGCACTGAGTGACAGTGAGCCAGTGTCCACTAAGTACACGGTACCTCTATGGGAGCCTATACCCCTTAGCATCACTCACCCAAGCCACAAGCTTTTCTTGGTACCCATGCTGTCCGTAGAATGATAACTTTGTGAAACGACAGCCCAACTTGTTGCTAACCATCTTTTCACTCTTATAGACATAGTTCAAACCTAAGCCTCCACCAAAAAGTTTTGAACCCAGAAGAATTGGAGAGCGGTGAAGACCATTTCCATACAGCCTACCTTCTGAAAGATGTGGCTAAAGAGGCCTATCAGGACGTGGCTTTTACACAGCAGGCATCGCAGACATCTGTCATCTTCAAGGGAACCAGTCGAATGGGAAGTCTGGTTTATCCTCTAGCCCAAGTCCACAGCTCCAGCCTCGAGAACTACAACTCTGGCCCCCCTAGCGAGGGGACCGTCCTGGATTTGAGCACTACCTCAAGCATGAAGTCAGAGAGCAGCAGCCATTCTTCCTGGGACTCCGATGGTGCCAGTGAGGAAGGGGTTGTTCTTATGGAGGACAGCGATGGGAACTGTGAAGGACAAGGCCTTGTCCCTGGGGAAGATGAGTACCCTATCTGTGTCCTGATGGAGAAGGCTGACCAGAGCCTCGCCAGCCTGCCTTCTGGGTTGCCCATAACCTGTCACCTCTGCCAAAAGACATACAGCAACAAAGGGACCTTCAGGGCCCACTACAAAACTGTACACCTTCGCCAGCTCCACAAATGCAAAGTGCCGGGCTGCAACACCATGTTCTCATCTGTTCGCAGTCGAAACAGACATAGCCAGAACCCCAACCTGCACAAGAGCCTGGCCTCGTCTCCAGGTCACCTCCATTAACAAAATGGCAGACCAAAAGCTGTGACAATAATTCAGGAATAAGGTAGTCCAAAGAAATGCTTCTGACTAATACCACATGGGGTAAGCCAGGCAAAGAGTATCTGATTTGCCTGTTTAGTTTTCTACATCAGAATATGCAGAAGATAAGCCTTGTGGGAAGTTGACTTTGGGGTAGCCCTTCCTATTATTGTTTTTCTTAACCCAAGAGATTTTTCACTGACATAAGGAAAACGTGTAGAAATGCAGTTTTCTCCAGATTTGTTTACACATTCCCTGGTAGAACTTCAGGTCTGCACATCAACAGTGGGGACCCAGAACACCGGGGCTGCTTCAGATGAAGCCTGCAGATGTAAGGGTATTTGGGGAAGAAGTATCCTGGGAAAGAAGATTGTCACTGTGGTCAGGATCTCAGTCCTAAAGATTCCATTGTCAGTTCCATTTTTTACAGTCTGAAGCCCTGACTTGAGTTTAGAACATGACTTTCTGAGACCATCCTTTCCTCCTTTGTCCAAACGTTTCACATGTTATTTCCAGGGAGTTTCCAGAGGAAGCCAGGTTGGCCTCTACTGTGTTCCTTGTTACTTCTTGACCTGTAACATGCATTTAGAAGCTACCGGGAAAATATGCACTTAAAAGTAGTGGTCTTCAATTTAATTTAAGTTGATTTTGAGAATATTTAACTTGTGTTTGTGTTGTGTAAGTATTGCGTATGTGTGTGGACATGCCACAGTGGTGCCTCTGGATCTCTGCTCAGCAGCAGCACAGATGAGGACTTGTACTTCAAAACTGCTGCCCATTTTCAGTTGGTGAACTTCAGTCTATTCATTTTGACCCCCTGTGGAATGAATGCAAGCATGATTCTGGCAGGATCATTATCTACATTCCTCCAAAACATTTAAATAACATGGCTCTGATGGTCGTTGTGTATTTTCAGTATCACTGGATCCTTCTGTCTTCACCTTTTTATAAATGTGTAAGATTAGGATGAACTTTGAAATTTATTTGGTTAGAACAAAAAGTAGGACGTTGTCGTCATGCTATATGTCTTAATATTTAACTTATTCTGAAATATATTCCACACTGTTATACATGTTTGCTGTTGTAGAAAAGAAGCTTGATCAGCCCTGTGGAATGAGACCATCTCCTGAAATTTAGCATTTACAGTATCCTAAAACTCTACAGGGGTTAAAAAGAAGTTGATTTTGTATTCAGAGTCCAAGTTAACTTTTTAACACTCATGTTGATTTAACTAATAAAAACAATCCTTAAAAAGAATTAAGGGTTATAAAAAATACTCCTTTGGTCTAGAGGTAGAAAAAATAAAAAACTTGTTACTGGATAATTTGAGCTCTTTTAATTTTAATAAATGTGATCACTTAAAACTTGTTTCTGCTTAAAGCAAGATATACTTTTCAACTGTTTTGTTATCCAGATGTTTACTATTCCAGTTTCCTCAAAGTGGAAAAATTTGTATACAAATGTTTTCTATGATTTAATAAAATATATGACACACCTTTTGTTTAAAAAGGCAAATATTTGTAAGATAATTGTTTTATTATATGGACAGTTTTTACAAATACACACACGTGCATGCACACAGTAAATTTGGCAGAAATGAAAATCTAGGGACCACTTGGTAGACAGGAAATAGTGTAATTACTGTCACATCAAAACAGGAATTGCAGAGATTGACGGGTTCAAATGGATGTGATATGATTACTTCATTGGAAGGATAAGCTGAGTACTGATCTTTTATCAAAGAAAACACATAGTAAAATGGTTTTTTTTTTTTTTTTTTTTTTTTTTAGGTTTTTTAAGACAGGGTCTCGCTTTTGTGGTTCAGGCTGTCCCTGAGCTCAGCCTCAAACTCACATCACAGCAATCCTCCTGCCTCTGCCTCCCGAGTGCTGGGATTACAGGCATGAGCCACCACGCCTGGCACTGTGGTATGTGGTACTGGTTGCTGCTGGGTGTGGGTCTCCACACCCAGTATTGTTATGTGGTTACCAGGGAATCGAACCCGGGCCCTTGCGCTTGCAAGACAGGCGCCGGTACCACTGAGCTAACTCCCCGGCCCGTAAAATGGTTTTTTAAAACTATGCTATCAAAGATAATATTATAGGCAGAGCTCAAAATAGAATACAATAAAACTTTTAAGCCTCTTCTAAATATGTAGAGTTTAAAACTTAAATTTGTATAACTTTTTAGTATCTTTACCTTTTTTTCCTATTCATATGGATCCATTGTCCCTGTTAAATTGCTTTATTCATATATTTGACCAGTGCCTATACATACTTTGAAAGTTCCATGTTGGTTGGGTGGTAAAATGGAGAAGTATGTATCCCTAGTTTCCAAACTGTGGGCTTTCCTGGTGAGTGATACCTTACGATAAGCAGTGGATGACAGTGGGCCATAATCCATGATACAGAAAAAAATAGAACTTCTCTCTCCATTGATGCCTTGACTTCATATTTTACTGGGAGAAATAAGACATTGGAGTAAAAATCACCTATCTGCCAGCATGCATACTAGCCCTGCTGTCTTCTCAGCTATACCTTCTTTTCTGGAGGAGAGCCTCTCGCTGGTCTTTTGCAAGTGTCCCAGAATGGTCCCAGATGTAAATCGGATCATGTAGTCCCCCAGCTCAACCCTCCACTGGCTTCCCTTAACAGTTAATATGAAGTCCAAAGACCATCCCAAGGCCTTCAAGACCCTACACTGTCTTCCCACCCCTGCTCCTCCTTTCCCACAAGCCTCTCTTCCTTACACGTTTCTCTTCATGTTCCCACAGTAGCTCCTCCCGAACTCCACTTTACAAGATCCCGCTTCCTGGCCTTCCCTATTTAGAGTAGCTGACCTCACTTCCTTCTCTTACCTAACTGGGATCCCCTTCGGCATCTCCCCACTGCCCTGGCCCCCATCACTGTATCTGTACTCATACCCATCTTGATATGATCACAACTGCTAGACTTTCTGAGGATCCACCTTTTGTTTGATGTGCAATCATAGTAAGTTCCAAATCTCTACAAAAAAGTGACCAGGATCCCCTGTTACCCATTCAGCTGGTCACACTCAGATCCCTTATGGTCTCTCTGGAGTCAGGGCTTATCAATCAGGGATCCAAATGTCCCTGGCTCCACCCTTTTAGTTTTATCCACTTAGGTGTATCAGTGGTATGTGAGTCTCAGTCTTCCATGAAATAAACTAAATGTACAAGGATTTTAAGAAAAACTCTGAGATACGGTAGAAAGGGAGCACAGAAACTGGGGAGCAGACACAATGCAGCCTGAGCCCCCAGTGAAGGACAGCTGTGCAGTCTAAGGAATTTTCATTCAGAGAACCCTCAGTCAAAGCAAAGCACCGCAGCAGTCCTGCATCTCCCAGGAGTGGGAATGGTAACCCTGCTGTGCTGATGTCCTTGGCCTTGGGCAGCCTGTGAGAAGTGCACCTCAGGCAAATGCAGCCGTGGATTTCAGAGCACAGTAGCTAGAGCCCCTGGCCCAGTCTCACTCCTCTAAAGCCCTTGTGTCCTGTTCAAGATTGGTTCAAACCTACACTTTTCTGTGGACTCAAAAAAAAGTTCTTATTCTTTCTAAAGGCCAATGTCTTCAGTCATGCCCCAGGGATGTCACTGTCACCTCTCACACTCATCAAACTCGTCCTTCACATTGGTTCCATCTCTTTAACCTGCAACATTTGCCAATCTCTTTTACCTTTATGACAGAGAAAGCCTCTGTACACCTGACCCTCATCCTTGTGCATAGGAATAGGTATTTTTCTTCCACAGCTAAGATCCTTAGAATAGGTTTTTGCCTCTATCCCAACCAATTTTGCTTCTCTCCTACTGAAGGCCCCCTCTCACCACGACTTCCGGATGATCACAGCCAGAGGGCACTTTTGGCTCTTCTGTCTCCTGATCCTGTCCTTGACCTTTTACTTTCTTCTCTCTTTCATCTCTCTCACTATCCCCACAACTTAAAGTCCTGTCTGTAGGCCAGAGCTGCCCTGTCAACTAAAAATAAATGCCCACTGGATACCACAAAGTAATGCACACTGGAGTAAAGTAATGCTCAGACTGGAGTCGAGGTGCCATCAGTCACCTGATCAACCCAAACACTAATAACCTGAAGACAGCACTAGGTACAGCTCAGAGCAAAGACTGATCTGACTGCTCAAGGTCAAATCTTGGTTACTCCATACTAAGTCAGTGACCTTGGCTAAGTGGCAGCTTCTCTGGGTCCGTTTCCTCATCTATACAATGAGGTTAAGTTTTCATACTTCACTGCAGCGTGATGAGGCTCAAATGACACACACCCCCGAAGTTGAGCACAGATAGCTTGGATGCAGTGGCGGTGGCAGCAGCATTACTATTCCAGACTTTCTTTCCTCCCATTCCCAATAGCCAACAGTCACCAGATACCAACAGATCTACCAGAAACACAAGTCCTTCCTCTCTTCTCCCTTCACATAATCTATATTGGCTCAACAAAATAATTGTCTCCTTCTTCCTCTTCCTTCTCTAAGGTTATTAACCCGCTCTTTTCTCAAATCCATTGTTCCCATAGCGTCCCAGGTACATCCTACAGGGTAGCTCTGACTATGTCTTCCCTCCTCTAGTTGCTCCCCACTGCCGTCAGGGTGGAATCTCCAGCCAGGCCAGGCTTGTCTTTTACTGCTCCCCACCTCAGCAGGCTGATCCTGCCAGTTCCAGGACGGTCGGACCCCTGCACAGGTTGCCTGTTCTGCAGGACCGGCCTTTCCAGTCTCCAGTCCTCCGGTCCTTCTTTGAGATTCACCTCAACAAGTCCACAGCGCCTTTTTTGATTCCTATTTCTTCTTCCCTCAGGGTTAAGCAAGCCCATTCTCTGTAACTATAGCACAACCCTTTGTTCACAGGCCCCGCCCACCACCCTTTTGGCAATCCTATTGTCAGCAGTCACTGCTTATCCAGGGGCTTGACTTCTGGGCTTCCTGTTGTCTGTCAACACAGATGTATTCAGAGCCCACCTCTGTGCGAGCTCTCTGAATCTGTGGTGGTAAATAACACAATATACACACAATCTTTGCCTTTGTGAAATTTAGAGTCCAGTGACAGAAGCAGATATTAAACCAAAAAGAAGGCGGGGGGGGGGGGAAGACAATGTTATACAAGCTGAATTTCCAGAAGACAATTCTGTTTCTCTGGATAACATCCCTTCTGTAGATCTGTTCACACATGACTGGAGGTGTGAGGTCATGACCTCCCGTGACCTTTCCTCCTCAACCTTGAGCCTTCACAGACTCCCTCCCAGGCAGGTGGCTACATAAATGAAACAACTCTCTCTGAGCCTGGAGGTCCCCAGACCTCGGGTCCTGCGGAATCCTCTTGTTTATATTCAAATTAAGTAACCAGAGCCCTGACTCCACAGGTGAGCAAAACTGGCCTCAAGATGACTTTCTCCATCAGCCTGTGAGCACGAAAACCCAACATCTCACAGATTTTGGACACAAACTGAATTTCAATTGAGAGATAAAAACTAGCTTCTTTGCTTACTCCTGGGATCTTGTATCTATTCCAATCAAGTTCTGAAAAATCATTTCCTACCCTAGTGAGGGTTTAAGACCATGAGGGCGTAGATAGGACATTCTGACTTCTTTAGCATGATTTTTCCTAACTTAGCTGTTACGTTCATCTTTCAGTTTAGCCCGATTTCTTAAAATCTATTGATATTAGGAAAGTTTTATAGACTAATCTTTTTTTGCCTTTGAGATAAAATGTGCATAGTTTACCATGTTAACCATTTTTAAAATGTGCACATGGTATTTAGTAAATGCACAGTTCACTGTGTAGTTCCAAACATTTCATCATTCCCAAATAAAACTCTGTACCCGTTAAAGTGTCACCCTAGCAACCACTAATTTACTTTTTGGCCTATGGATTTGCTCGTTCCAGATAATTCATATAAATGGATTCATACAAATATGTGGCTTTTTGCATCTGGCTTCTTTCACTTAGCATAATGTATTCAGTGTCCATCCTCGTTGTAACAGATTCCATTCCTTCTTATCACTGAATAAGATTCCATCATGTGGCTATAACACATCTACTTTAATCTGTTTATTCATTCATCAGCCGGTGGACGCTGGTTTGTTTCCACCTTACGCTATCACGATTGGTGTTGCTCTGAATAGTCATGTACAAGATTCTGCACAGACATATGTTTTCAATTCTCTTGAGTATATGGCTAGAAGCGGATGGCTGCTCATATGGTAACTGCATGTTTGACTTTTTGAGGCACTGCCAGACTGTTTGCTGGGGTCACTGATTCTTAAATATGGGTGCACACGGGACTCACCTGGCAGCTTTTGAAAGTGTTGTTAGCTAGGTCCCACCCTCAGCTGTTCCGCTGAAATCTGTCTGCTCTGTGACCTTGGTGGGGGAATTCAAAGCTTCCTGGCCCAGCTCAAGAACTCCTGTTACAGACACGGCAGGCTCAGGTGGCTTCCTTAGTCCATAACTCCTGAACCTGCCCTGCAAAGGCAGATTGACTTGATCGTACTTCTAAGACAGTTATTAAAATACACATTCCTCTGCCCTCCCTTTGCAGTCTTTCCACTTATTCCTGGTTCTTTTGAGAGAGTTTGAGCGCCTAAAGTGTCCTCATGCACTTCAGGTGCATTTTATTTAGGCAATTTGGAGGCAATACCTTAGGTCCTTCTCCAAGTGTGTCACCTGGGACTTGCATGGAAGGAGAATTCTAACGCCAACAAAATCAGAAGGGATGTCTCGACAATTCTGCCATGACTATAAGCACAGTTTTTTAGAAGTACAGTGTTAGACTACCAATTTCGGTGTATTCCCCAAGCAAACTTCTCAGACTTCAGGGTCTTAGATCATCTGAAAGGTACATTAAAACACAGATCCC